>JAJOOR010008959.1:0-46683 GCA_036250505.1 Solanum acaule
GATACTTGCTCTGATACATGAGAATTTTTTCCGACCTAGACCTGGAAGCATCCAAGCACGTGGAGACAATTTATTAAGAATAATCAAAGCCTTCACCAACTCATCTAACCTGCAAAATGCACATCAAAGGAGATTAAGATCTGCTGTCAATAGATCTGACAATGAACGTGCAGTTTTCTTTGATTACTTGTCATGTTTCTTGGTAAGCCAACACTTCTCAAGATGAAGATCTTCTTTATACATGAAGTGGAATTAGATTGTAAATTAACTATAGAGTACCTATTGTTCTCCTTCTCATTGTAGGTATACTATTCACGAAAGCAAGCTATGTTTCTTCATAGTTTACCTGTTGTCATCTTTTTTCTTGTGCCACTTCTCCTACGCTTTCCAACTTGGGGACTGACCTGTTGTTTTGCAACCTTTTATGATTTTCTTAAAGGTAGGTAACCTACATACTTTAATTCTCTCTTTGGTTGGAAGAGTGCTCTTAAAAGATTTGTTTCTCTGTTCTGCTTCATTATTGGCTCTTATGCAGGAATGTTATGTCATGCTTTTGCAATTTTGCTAGCAATTGTTTTTCCAGTTGCCTTTGCTGTCATAAGACTGCTGTTTTCTGGTCAGTCAATGAGCTGGTATGCTTTTGTTTATTCTCGAGATTGCATTCTCTGGGTTTATTTTGGAGAACTATTATTTTTTAATTATGTTTAAGTGTCTGGTAAAAGTTTCTGCCGTGGTTTCAAGTCGTGGAACAGCCTCTCGCAAAAATGCCAGGTAAGGCTGCATGCAATAGATTTAATGTGATCCAGTTTTTCCTGGGCCCACACATTGCGAGAGTTTAGTGCACCAAGCTGTCCTTTTTATGTTTGACTGTCGGTCTTCTACTCTATGACAAAAATATTGTGATACTTAACAAAATTGGTATCCTGATAATATTGTATTAATGAAAATTTGGTGCTACCCTGAAAGAAGATTTTTGTGGAAGCTGTGACTATTAGTTCTCTTATGCCCATTTCACTCCTTTAGATCTTTGTATTGAATTGTGAATATCTTAGTTAAGAAATATATAAGTGGAGACTTGTTTGAGTAAACATAAAGATAAATGTCGCATAAGTGGAATGCCTCAAGTTGCTTCTAGCTGCTTGTCGTAAAATTCTCAGATGTCAAATTACTAGTTTTTTTGCTTTATAAAGCACATAGGTGTGCCACATCCTCATCAAGCTGCTTGCACTTTGACACCAATAAGCAGAAGTTTTGACTTGACTTTGAGAAAACTTTTGGTAAATTGTTTTCATGAATAGGTTTTCTACACCATATTTGGCATTCATGATGTTTGTACCTAGTTCACTTGCTGGGATGTTGATTCCAAGAATGCTCTGGAAAAGCTTCCCTCTGACTCAAGATGTTTCTATCCTGAAGTTGTCAAAAGAGGTACAACTTCAAATATTGTTAATATTGTTTTGGAAAAGATGTCTGCTTTTCATGTCTGTTTTCTTGTTCCATCTCTTCCTTTCTTATATCTTATGAATATGTACGAGGTCAAAGATCTATCGTTTTCTTTATTAACGCATTACACTGCAGACCAATTTCTATATATTTTATTTATTATTCCACTGCACTTTTTGAGAGCCATTAGAGAGTATTTAGATTGCAAATTAGTAATACGAAGAAAGGTAGAAGAAAGAAAACTGATATCATCTGCTTGTTTTAAGACTTCTTAGATACATTGTCCTGTGAATTTTGATTGGGGTTTAAATGACTGGCTGTTTTTAATCATTAGCTATTCAATCTACTTTGTGTCACGACCCAAAATTCGACGATCTGTGATCAGCACCAACAAACCCTCTTGTTGAGCTAACCAACTTTAGTCTCAACTCATTCATTTCGTGATTAATGAAACAAACTCTATCGGATAATTAATTCAATTAAAATGCTAAAATAAATAATGCTAGGCTCATTTGAATGTAACCTTGAGTTAGAAATAGGTCTAGGTCCACAAAGTCCGAGCTACCACAAACATAGAGGGGTTGGCTCACCACTGATAACTGCAACGTGTGAACTCAACCACAAGGTTCGCTAGAGCTCAAATTATTATCTAGAATAAATGTAGTAAAAGAAAAGGAAGAGGCGTGAGTATGGGGAGTACTGAGTAGGTATCCTTGGCTGTCTCCAATAAGGTTGCAGTGAGAGTCGCGATATGAAAATTACTTTTTTAAATAAACCTCTACATATATCATAATTGTCAGAAATAAAGGAGAAGAATATTATTTAAATTGTGTGTCTATATTATTATATTGAGACAATATTTATAGACACTACATTAAACTCCTTTTCCAAATAGGATTCCTGTTCCTATTCCAATTCTAAATAGGATTGTAATACTTATTCCTGTTCTAACACTCCCGCTCAAGCTGGTGCATACAAATCATATGTACCTAGCTTGTTACAGATGTAATTAGTACGAGGATCGGTGAGGGACTTGGTGAAGATATCTGCAAGCTGATCATTTGACTTCACAAATTTCGTAACAATATCGCCTGAGAGTATCTTTCGACAAAGTGACAGTCAATCTCAATGTGCTTAGTCCTTTCATGAAACACAAGATTTGATGCGATATATCACACACAAGTTCCATCTAACCAATTTCCCCAAATTTTAGCCCTCTCAGCAACTGTTTGATCCAAACTAGCTCACAAGTTGCTACAACCATTGCTCGATATTCTAATTCTGCACTAGATCAAGCAATCACACTCTGTTTCTTAGTCTTCCACGACACCAAATTACCTCCTACTAAAACACAATATCCGGAGTTGAACGTCTATCAGAGGGTGATCCTGCCCAATCGGCGTCTGTATATCCAGTGATATGCTCATGGCCTTGATCCTTGAAGAGTAGTCATTTACCAGGAGTTGACTTTATATATCACAGAATATGAACAACTGCAGCCCAATGACTATTACAAGAGGAAGTCATAAACTGACTTACAACACTCACAGAAAAAAGTGATGTCAGGTTTAGTCATTGTGAGATAAAACTTTCCAACCAGGCACAAGCCGTCTATACCTTTTAGGATTACTGAGTGGCTCCCCCTGTCCTGGAAGGAGTTTATCATTCGGATCCATAAGAGTGTCAATGGGTTTAGATCCCTTCATTCCTGTCTCCTCAAGAATGTCTAAGGCATACTTGCGTTGAGAAATAACAATACTTGGTCTAGACTAAGCAACCTCAACACCTAGAAAATACTTTAGTCTGGAAATGCTTAAGAGATGTTGCTTCAAATTAGTGATACTACCTTGATCATTGCTGGTGATAAAAATATCATCAAACGTAAACAACCAAATAAATACACCGATTTGGTGCAGAAAGTCGATAAAACAAAGAGTGATCAGCTCCACTATGAGTCATGCCAAACTCTGCATTACTATGCTAAACCTTCCAAACCAGGCTTGAGGAGACTGTCCAGACCATAGAGTGACTTATGCAATCGACATACAGGGCTACTGGACTTCCCCTGAGCAACAAATCCAGGTGGTTGCTCCATATAGACTTCTTTTGCAAGATCACCATGTAGAAAAACATTTTAATGTCTAACTGATGAAGAGGCCAATGACGAACAAAAACCATAGATAGAAAAAGACGAACAAATGCTATTTTAGCCACGGGAGCGGAAGTATCACTAAATCAAGCCCAAATATTTGAGTATACCTATTTGGCATCAAGGCGAGCCTTAAGCCAATCAACATGATCGTCTAGACCAATTTTGACTGCATAAACCCAATGACAACCAACAATAGATTTACCTGCAGGAAGAGACAAGTTTCCAGGTACCACTTGTATGTAAATCAAACATCTCATCAAGCATAGCTTGCCTCTATTCCGAATGAGAAAGTGCTTCACCTGTAGTCTTAGGAATGGAACTAGAGGACAAAGATGATACAAGGTATAATGGGGTGATGAGAGACGATGATAACTCAAAGGAAGTATAATGTGGGTTAGCATTTCTAGTGGATTGTATACCTTTTTGAAGTGCAATCGATTGGCTAGAAATAGGCAAGTCCGCATTAGGAGCAGGGTTCGACACATGATATGAATCATCTAGGACTAGTGCTGGGCGTGGATGACAATGATAAGTCTGGAGTGGTGGCACTACAACTTGAGATGTATAAATAACGGTAGATTCCTCAAAAGTCGATACAAGTAAGACCTGAGGTATGGCTAAAACCTCAGAGACATTAGAATGATAAGAAGATGTATAGTAACAAAAAATGACACATTTGAGAGCACGAGGGGCTAATTTATCTTTACTGGGGTTAAGTTATAAACAAAGCATGTGCTCCCAAAGACACTAAGGAGGATTGAGTAAAGATGTAAGTGAGGAAACAATATGGAATGTGGAACCTGATTTTGAATAGAAGATGAGAGCATTTTATTAATTAAATAACAAGATGCAAGGACTGCATTGCCCCAAAAATGCAGCGGAACATGAGATTCAATTAGGAGAGTGCGAGCAATCTCAATGACTGGGTGGTGGACCATGCAAAATATAACATATGTCACGAGTGTGTCCAAGCTTATGCCAATAACTACACTTGGATCAAGATCTTTCAAAACAACCTCCTCCTCTCCGATTCTCCATAGGTTGATATGTTAGATTGTCTATGGTTTGAGATGCGAGAACAGATGAGTTAGTGGTGGATGATGAAACTACTTTGTGACGGGGAGGCACAACAAGACGAAGTAGATGAGAGAATAATTCATTAATTGTAGGAATTGTAGGACTAGCTAAAATTTGATCACGTACTGAATCATGGTCAGGAGGAAGTCCAGCAAGTGTAAGAACTAGAAACAATGTTTGTCTGTGCTCTTGTTGTTTTTCTATGTTCGTGGTGACTGACATCAGCATCTCAAATTCCTCCATGATTGCCCATACTTGTCCCAAGTACGGAAACATATTAGATTCTTGTTTCTTTAAGTTGGTCATTCGAGATATCGCATCATAGAACCGAGATGTGTCATTAGTGTATAAAGCACGAGCCTTTTCCCGAACTGAATAACATGTCTGGAATGGGTGAAACAAGGGCATCAACTTGGAATCAATAGATTGCCATAAGAGACTACATACTTTTGAGAAAAGCTTAAGTTGTTAGAGAGAACACACTTTTATTAGTTAATGATATTCTCAACACACCCCCTCGAATGATATTCTCAACAAGTCCCCTCCTTCATGTGCAGGCCTGATTTTTTATTCATGGGCCAAACACGTGGAAATTCTTTTTTTAATTTGGGTGGCGGTGAGATTCGATCCCAAGACCTCTGCCTGCTGTGATACCATGTGAGAAATAAAAGAGAAGAATATTATTGAAATTGTGTATTATTACATTGAGACCCTATTTTTATACACACTACATTAAACTCCTTTTCCAAATAGGATTCCTATTCCTATTCTAAATATGATTGTAATACTTATTCCTATTCTAACAATAATCAACAATAAAAATATGCATATACCCACAACTTTGCAAACTGCATACAACTGATTCATAGAAAAACCATATAAGAATATGCACCAAAGTCAGCATATAACAGTATGTGCAGTAAGAAGGCATATGTCGATATGCACAAATAAAGATCACAACTTTTAATAAACAAACACTATGCCCAATATCATGCACATTGCTATAGAGTCTACTAAGGCAAATGACTTGTGAGGGAGGGTCTAATGCACATGTAAACCAAAATCCACACTCGCAATTGAATCCCACATATCCAATGTGAACCAAATATGTCTATCAACATACACAAGAATGTGGTAAGGCAAGTCTATAGGCCATTGCTTCAATCTTCTTCAAGATCTTATGTAAGAAACCTTCAAAGAACATGATCACCCTCTAAGAACTCCAAGTCACAATTCCTTTTGTGGCGTAGAACTTTTGCCTACTTTTAGTTGTCCGAACTCCGACGTTGTTCTTGTATAACTTTGACCTTATCCAAGTTCGGTTGAATCAAATTTGGACCTAATATCTTTCTTTCATCCAGTTGAAACTGCCCAACTTGAGAGCCCATACAAAATTCACCAAATGGGAAATTATCATAAAAGGGGACGCTTGCATAGATGGTTCTTGGAGTTCCATAAAGAATCAAGAATGTTCGAGAGACTTCCTGTGTCTTGAAGCTTTAGGGAGAGTGAATGAGAGAATAATCGTACTAATATGATTATATTACGTTATGAGGGACTAAAATTTGTACAAACAAAGGACCATAGTACTGTTATTTTTAAACATAGGAGAATAATTTCACGTCGGGAAAGGGGGTCCGAGTCGCACCCCCAAAGCGCCTCGGGGGGGGGGGGGTCTGTGCGTGCCCTCCATCACGTGGGTCTTCTTATTTTTGTGTTTGCTAAAGTTCGGTAACTATCGTGGCACGGACCTCAATGCAGGGACTCTAAAACGTGTCACGGGCCACTTATTAAGTCAAAACTCCCATCTTAGTACTAAAAGAAGGTATAATATCTTTAATAGGTGGTGGATCATGCTCAAAACTCAAATTTTGAACCCTAGGAGTGACTTCTTGATTTCACTGTAAATATGAGGATGATTTGATGTTACTATATTGTAGAAATTCAGATATGTTTTAAAATCATGGTGAATACTTACCAAGACTTAATAGGGTAGAAGAGAGCTCCTGGAGGTTGGTGGAGTCGACCAAAAGGTTAAAAGTGAAAACAGAAACCCCAAAATAATGTTTTAAAACTTTAGGTACAGCTATGTGGCTAACCTATGTGGCCCACCTAGCCTCCCACATGACCCACGTAGATCTGGGAATATTGCTGGCCACATTCTGGAATCGTCCAGGCAGGCTACATGACCCACACAGGTTAGCCCGGCAGCGTAGCTGCTCTGCTACCTTTTTGTAAAACGATCATAACTACTTATTTAGAAGTCGGATTGATGAGAGGTTGGATGCATTGGAAACTCGACTCGAAGTAATTTAATTTGATAGGTTATTGGCCATGTAACTCTTCATATTCTAGGAGATATGATCGATTGAAGCTCACCCTCGTATGATCTTATACGAAAACTTAATCGATAGAGAAACTTTCAAGTCAACTTTGTGCTAAAAGTCTGTTGTGAAAATTCAAATACACTTCCCACACTTATGATTGGACCTTTACATCTAAGCGCAATCACATTCATTGAGTTCAGGTCTAATTTCATACGTCGAATGTTCCAAATCATAGTCCAAAGGTTCGAGGTGTTACATATACATGCACTTCTGACATAGTGAATTACAAGTTCTTCCATTCGATTACACACTGCCATGGTGGTTTTCTTGGCCGCAAAAGCCGTCGCAGCCACCAGCAGTTTTTCCATGTTCCAAAACACATCCTGACCCTGGAACTTCACTCAAATCATACCAAAGAAGTCATAAAACATAATATGAACTTGTTAACATGCTTGAAACATATTTGGAATGCAAATACTCAAAATAATGAGTTGGGTTGTTACATTTTGTGATGAGTATTATGAATGGGAATGAGGGAGAGGGGAGAAATGGGCAGTATAAGTTGGGTAACACCTCTTGATCTTGTCAGTTTATGCTGGAAAATGACTTTTTTGCCAGTGCCCATTGGGAGGGGGTGGGAAAATTTGAAGTATCAAGTGCTGCTTTCATCTTTGAATTCTGTTCCATATAATTATATAAACTATGCATTGAGTGATTCAGTTATGCTTCTCCCGGAATTATATTTAGATTTTATCGCCAAAATGGTATGTGGAGTGTAAAAAAATATATTCTTTTATTGCGAAGATCATTCCAGTGTTTGAAGTTCTTTTTCTTTTTCTCTTTGACATTATACAGGAACTAGTTACTGAAGCTAGAATTTGGGGAGCATTTGGGTTGTATTCGATTTTAACATTGGTGCGTGATTTGTTTTCTATAAGTTAATCTGCATTTTGTGTTCTTCTTTTGCGGTAGATTGACTTCGTCACCTCAGTTTGGCCAAGCATGTGTTTTCCTATTTGATCAAAAAATAAGATGGCTAAATGGCTTCCTTCAAGCAGGCTTACCTTGCTGCTGGGCTGAGTGGAGGTTTCTTGACATTTGTAATGTCAGCATTCATGCTTCTTGCTTGGATTTCCTTTCGCCTGTCTATGAAGTCCTTTGTTGTCGGATCATTTAGGTATATCTGTTTCACTGCTAACTACTTTTTGTTTGTATAACTCCAGAAGACTGTATATTCCACTGTTGATAGTTTATGCTTCTGACGTTCAAACCTGTTGCTCATTAGTTAATTTTAACGTACTCTGCTGATCAAAAGTTGTTTTTGTCAGGTCAACTGCATGTTATGTGATCCCTCTCATTCCTTGTGTAATGTACACGGTGTATTTTGGCGGATTTCTTGTTACTTTTGTGATTGAAAAAATGGGCATGACAGGCTCACTTCCCCCACCTTTTGGTTAGTATTTCTGGCCTGGTTTCTAGAGTAGATATTGACTGAGTACACTTGTCAAACATTTGATCCCTTTCATTTCTTGCCTTAATGTATGTGGTGTATTTTGGTGGATTTCTTGTTACTTTTGTGATTGAAAAAATGGGCATGACAAGCTCACTCCCCCTTCTTTTTGTTCGTGCTTCTGACCTTGTTTCTGGAGTAGATATTGTTGAAGCATACATGCCAAACATTTGATGATTAATTGATAAATCTGTACTCATTTCTAGAAGATTGCCATTGCCATTGAGGTTATATGTAATGACTTCAGCATGCTAGCCTTACGTTCCACGTAGATACGTTGGCACACAGGTTGATCTATATAATAGTGGCATTGATTAACACATTTGCAACTAAATAGACAATGAAATGAAAGGTTGAGTTACTGAACCTGAGTCAAAATCTTGCAGTCAAATTGGTAATTTAGATCAAGTTACAACAATTGCAGTTGAAATTCTTTAATATAAATAGTGCAGATTGTTTATTAATCCATGCTGAAATGCTTCATTTATACACTGAATCTCGATTAGACTAGCTTCTTTTCATGTCCTGCTATCAAGCTTTAAAAATTCATCTCTTAGTAGTGACCAAATTATAGAGCATGTGATAAAAATTCTTTTTATTTTGGAATATGTAGTCTTAGTCTCTTGGTTAATTTTGCCTTCTTGAAATTTGTTGATTGCCATATTCCAGAATTATTTCCCTCTGGTACCAGTAGGGCTGGGCACATTTTGGTTTGAACTGAAAAAACCAACCGAACCAATCTTTTATTTTAAAAATAAATTGGCTTCGTTTTTTCGGTTTGTTCTGTCAGTTTCAGTTTAATTTTTAAAAATTCAGTTATTTGGTTTGGTTTTTGGTTATTGAATATTTTATTCAGTTAACCGAAAAACCGAATTTCTAGCACTGAAGCTGAAGCATTGGTCGTCCTGGCGGTGATCTGCGTCTCTGACTCCATTAGAGAAACAAATGGTTTGCATAGAAGTGGCACAACACTCTTGCCAATTGAGATTAGTGAGGTGTTTGATTACTTCATTGAGAGAAATGAACACTTCTGATGATATCTCCTCTTGCAATGTGGAGGGTTGCAGGTCCATCAACTCCAGCGTGTTCACCGCGTCAACCAGATACTTCTGTAAATTTGGCACATCTGAAGAAGTAAGAATTCTAGTGGTGGGCATTCCTATACACGTGTGGTCCCAGAAAGTCTTCCAAGAAATTGGAGAAGCTTGCGGAGGAAGAAACAGAGCTCAAAAACCACATGAAGTGGGTGAGAATACTGGTGGCCAACGATAGTAGGAGAATTCTGAGAGAGGTATCATAGGACGGAGCGGAATTACCTTTCACTTTATGGGTGGAGTGTAAACTTAGATTCAAAATATCGCCAGAACTAGGTTGTGAAACTGTCAGAGAAGTCGCAAGGATGAAAGCCAGTAGAAAGCATTACCCAGGGGATAATTAGAGGTTCAATCTGCAGTTCAGTACTAGAATCCCATCAATTTAGGAGTTCTAGTCAGAGACAACACGTGGGTGACAAACCTATGACAGCTGGAGGTGAAAATTTAAATGAAACATGTGACTTGCACATGACTCACTTAAATGTGAGACTGGATTTGGGCTTCTCGGTCAAGCCCAAGAGAACTGAGCCCCAAAAAATTAATTAAAAGCCCAGATAGAGCTGGACAAGTGATTTTCTACGAAATTCAAAGAGATAGCAGTCCAGAAGTTCTCAGAGACGACAACTTCATTGATGCCATGGCTCTTCAGGTATCTTGGCATACAACAATAGTTACAAAGAAAAGGAACACCTACGTGGCAATGACGATGATGGCAACCAATGTTGTCAAAGGCGCGCTTAAGCCCTGATGCGGGGCTCAAAACGTGTTGAGCACTTTGCCTCGCTTTATGTGCACTTCAGTGTCATCATCAAGGTTCTAAGGCTAATATTTCCTTGCCAATGAGCCTCTTCTAAAGAACTGACACTAAACAATTGATATCTCATTTTATCATAATTTTTTTAAATTTCTTTGGTCATATATTTGTCCTTCATGTATATAATAATTAGTCTTGGACTAAACAAATATATTTGTTTCTTCTCCCTTTGTGCCTTTTTTCATTAAAGCCCACACTTTATTTGTGCTTTGCGCTTAAAGACCTCACAACACCTTAGAGCTTTGTTGCGCTTTTCGCCTTTGATAATACTAATGGCAACAGAGGACCCAAACGGGGGAAATCTTTTGGCAGTAAGAGAGTAAGATGATCTCTCAGAAGCAGAATTGGCGATAGAAGCAGCAGAGCAGTGAAAGAGAAGAAAGTGAACTTATGTTTTAATAAGGAACTTGTTAATTGGGAGGTTGAAGCAAAGGCAGTTGTGATCCACCAACAACAAGCAAGCCAAGTGAAAGAGCAAGAAACCTCCACTTGGGTAAAACTAAATTTGATCAAGTTGGGTAAAATTTTTGGGGTATGTAACTTATATTATATGGAGAATGACTTGTTTCTTTCTATTCATCTAGACAAGATACTTATACAAATACATATGCTTCTATGAAAGGAAACTAATCAAAGTAAATCAACTAAGAATCTGCTCCTATAATTAAGTTAGCTATATTTATTGAAGATATAATATTTACACCTATTATATTCTATAACAGGGTACTATCTAGTTAAGGGGGAAACAATGCAGCTACCTAAGCTCTCAGGTGGTCTTGGAGTTAGGAATCTTCGAATCCTCAATGAATGCCTCTTGATGAAATGGCTGTGGAGATATGTGGAAGAAGAACAAGCTCTTTGGAGAGAAGTTATACATCACAAGTATGGCCGGGACTCGCAATGGTGTACCAATGAGGTTTCTATGCCATATGGAGTTTCAACATGGAAAACAATAAGATCTTTCTGGACCAAACTAACAGGAAACATCAAACTCAGAATAGGAAATGAAGCTAAAATCCTATTCTAGAAAGATGTTTGGGTAAGACAGGAGGCATTAATGTAATCTTTCCCTGACTTATTTTCTTTCTGTAGCAATCCAGATATCAAGCTAGCTGAGAGTTGGGCAAATGGTTGGGATATATCTTTTAGGAGACGTTTGAATGATTGGGAAATAGTTAGGGTGGCACAATTGTTACATGCAATCAATGAGTTTAACGGTTTTGCTGCAAGGACAGACAGTCTTGCGGGTACACTCTGAGGATGGAAGGTTCACAATCAACAAGCTCTATAAGAAGGAATTGGGAACTCAATAAGGCCTCAGGTTGGCTAGATGGAAATATGTATGGACAAGCCAAGCACCAACCAAGATCAAATGTTTTGTATGGTTGGTAGCCAAGAGGGCTTGTTTGACTCAGGAGGTACTGTTGAGGAAAGGTGCACAACTAGTACCTAGGTGTTTTCTATGCAAATGAGACCAACAACCATCTTTTTCTAGACTGTAGAGTCATAGATCAACTATGGTCTCTGTTTTTGAGGCACACTGGTAACAGTTGGACGATGCCAGAGCATACTGCTGATCCGTTGAGTTATTGGATCAGGAGAGAAGGAAATAAAAGCCAAAAGAAGTGGTGGAGAATTATTCCAGCTTGCATAATGTGGTTCAGTGACGGAGCCAGAAATTTGATCAAGGGGTGTCAAAATATAAAGAAGCAAAATTGCATAGAAGCCAAAGAGTGTCAACATGTAATATAAAGTGCATTAAGATATGAAGGCTTCTTATTCCACAACAACGAAAGAACTTTTTCACTCTTTCATATACTAGGGGATTTCACTTGGAAAAGAAAATGTTCCATACTAACGGATTTGGGTTCATAACCATGGGTTCCAAAGTATTGGGCAAAGGATGTTGCGTTTTGACTGTCTCCCGGGATCCACCACAGGTTGGGTTTGAGAGCCGTGTGATGGGTGACTATCCAACACGGTTCGGGTGAGGTGCACCTCTCGCCTAGTGGGGAGTAATGAGGCTAGTCTCCCCCCCTTTCCCCCTGTCCGTGTGTGGGCCACCCTTCTGAAAGGCGAAAAAGCGGGAGAACCCACTTAGACCCAATAGCGGGTAGGGAATTCGCTATACGCTCTATCTATAACGAGGTTGGAGTTGTTGCGAATGAGCAATATATATATATATATATACATCAAAAAAATATTTCTATCTGGCTACACAGTATGTGGCTCCGCCACTGTGGTGGTCAATATGGAAGGAAAGAAATGGTAGATGCTATGAGAACAAATCAAACTCCATATAGAAAGTTAAAGAGAATTATATTGCATATTTGTATTTTTGGTGTAAACAGGAATGCATGGAGGAGGTAGAGCAACTAGTAGATATGCTAGGATCTTTGTAATTAGCCTTCCTAGTTCCTTTGTGTACTAATTTTTGGAGGTCACTAGAATATTCTTAATGCTGAGGAATACAACATTACTAATTTTTAAAAAATAAATAATTTTAGGGTAGATTTCCAAGGACATGAAGAGGAGACCACAAAACTACTCCTGCAGATTGATAGCTGCAGACATGCAAGGAGAATGGAGAAGGAGGTTGAAGGGAGAAAGTCAAATATCAAGGGGGCACAAGAATTGAAAACCCTTGTTTCATTGATGTAAAATTCAAAAACTCTAGGAGTAGGAACAAGGGGAGGAACACAAGCTCTTCGAAATGATGAAGTTCAAATTGGTTTCATGGAATGTGAGGGGGATAAACAATAGAAAAAATAGAAGATTGGCGTATAGTTTGATAAGGGGGTGGAGGGCAGATACTATTTTTCTGCTAGAAACAAAAATAGAAGGGAATATTCTAGAGGTGGCACAACATATTTGGGGAGGGTGATATATTAGGCATGCTTCTTTGGATGCAAGTGGAACAAGAGAGGGGGTTCTTTTTATGTGGGATGAGAGGGCGTGGAAGGGAGAGATTTTGGAAACATGGATGTATACAATTTCTTGTAAATTGTATACATCCATGAAAGAGTTATCAATTTTTTTTGAGAAAGTTAACATGAAAGAGTTCTCTGATTTCATTGAAGACATGAGGTTAATTGATCAACAATTGGAGGATGTTACTTACACCTGGTTCAAATGAGATCAAGAACTTCCTGGATTGATAGGATCCTGATTTCAGAAGAATGGATGCGAACTTCAGTTATTTAAAACAAATACCCCTCGAAAGACTGAGTTCAGACCACATTCCATTAGCCTTGTTGGGTGGCTCATGGGAGAGAAACAAGAATTATTTCAAGTTTGAATATGGGTTGCCAGAAATTGCAGGATTTACTAGAGTTCAAGGATATTGGGAATCTTTCAACTTCACTGGAAGACCTGATCATGTTTTTGGCTTCCAAACTCAAAGCTCTAAAATTTAAACCAAAGGAATGGAGGAAAGGTGATACTGGTAATCTAGGCAACCAGAGGAAAGTGTTACTTGAACAGATAGCAATAATGGATGCAGAAAGGGAAGATAGAATTCTCACCGAGGAAGAGATACCAAAGAAGGCTGAATTCACGTTGGAGTATTAGGAGGTGGTCAAGAGGGAAGAAAGCCTTTGGAGATAGAAATCAAAAGCCTTATGGCCAGAGGAAGGGGACAAAAAGACAATTTTTCCATAGGATGGCTAATGCACACAAAAGATATGACAACATAGATCAACTTATGGTACAGGGGGAAGTCCTGCAAGATTCACACAAAATCGAAGTGGAGATCCTTGAATATTACAAAAAACTAGACACTGAAACTGCTCAATGGAGCCCTACTTATCAACATGCTCAATCGCCCGTCATAATAGAGGAGGAAAATGAGGCCTTACAAGGCATCTTTGAAGAGAGTGAAGTGCTGAGATGTTTGAAAATGTGTGCAACTGACAAGGCTCATGACCCTTATGGGCTTACCATGGGATTCTACATCAAGTGCCAGGAAATTGTGAAATAGGACATTATGAGAAACTTCCATGAACAAGGCAATAACATACCTTCAATATAATACTCCCTCCATTCCATTTTGTGACACTCTTTCCTTTTTAGTCTGTCCTAAAAAGAATGTCACCTTACTATAACTAAGAACAATTTAACTTTAAAATTTCCATTTTACCCTTAATGAAATGATTTACAACCACAAAAAAATCTAAGGATTGATTTAGATCACGCGTTTCAGAAGTCTTCCTTTTTTTCTTAAATACCATGCCAAGTCAAATGGTGTCACATAAAATACGACAGAGGGAGTATTTCTTTTGTCTCCATTTTAGCTTTTACTTCCAATTAATATTTGTTGCTTCATGTTTCAAGCCAACTGGAGAGAAACTAAGAATTCAAGCAGTTGTGTTCAGGAAGATAGTAACAACTATCTATTAGGATAGTTGATGGAAGGCCTTGAGTGACTTTCTTTTTCTTTTTTGAGGGGAAGAACTAGAAAGCTTGAAAGAAGAAGTTGGGGTCTTGGGAAAGACGACTTAGAAGGTCTTTCAATATTTAGAATATCTTTTGTTAGAGTGGGTAAAAGTCCCACATTGGTTGGGGAATGGACTGGTGGTCTCCTTATATCGACTTGGGCAATGCTCCCCTCATGAGCTAGCTTTTCGGGTTGAGTTATGCTCAGGTGCCATATCATTACATGGTTTCAGAGCCAGGTCCATCCCCATTTGGGCTCCCGGTCCACGCTCCAGTCGGGCCTGGGCGTGAAGGGGGGTGTTAGAGTGGGTAAAAGTCCCACATTTGTTGGGGAATGGACTGGTGGTCTCCTTATATGGACTTGGGCAATCCTCCTCTCATGAGCTGGCTTTTGGGGTTGAGTTAGGCCCAGGTGCCATATCTTTACATCTTTATAGCTCTATTTTATAATTTTGAAGTTTTTTCACCGAATCCCAACACCCGTATCCATACATTGGATTAGTACCCCCAAATCTTAAAATTTAGATTTTGCTGAATCTGACGTAAATGGTAAAAGGTCAAACGATTAGTACATAGGTCTAGACTAAAAAAAAAAGACCTCAGATTCACATCTGCATCAGATACCTGCATCCGAGTCCGAACAACTTAGCACATTGGGTTGTGTCGTCATATCTTGTTGCAATAAGAATGAACAAAAATAAATAATGTTTGACTAATGTGATAAAATACCATTTAGTGTTCCAAAGACTTTAGCCCTTTTATTTTTACCAAATAACTTAGGAACAAAATGCATAGAATAGAAATATTCCAACTACCCAAGAAAATAATGACAAATAATGAAGAAACTAGTAGATTCTGATATGAAACAATGTAAAATAAAGTAATAAACCGAAGTATGTTCTTGACATTCTTGAGGAAATAAGGATGACAAATTATAGGCCTGTTAATACTCCCATTGATCTGAATGTCAAGCTTCATTAGTTTGATTCAGCCAATGAGGTGCATATGTAGTTGTAAGTATGGAAAGGCAATGTGGATGTTAACCCTAAGTGTTCACACCCTTTTTGTTAGGGCTATGGCTCTTTTAACTTTCGAGGACAAACATTATTTGAAGTGGGAGAGAATGTAAATATCCCATTTCTCTAGGGCTATTTTCATCCTTTTGAAAAAAATAAAATAATAATAATGAGATAAGGGCTGAAGCCCGAAATTTAGGAATGAAAACACGAACAAAAGAATTACCCCCTCGTGTCTCATTTTACGTGTCATCCTTTCCTTTTTAGTCCATCCCAAAAAGAATGTCACCTTACATAATTGGAAACAATTTTTCTTTAAAAATTTCTTTTTACCCTTAATGAAATGATACAACCACACAAGTATCTAAGGTTTGTTTAGACCATAAGTTTCAAAAGTCTTCCTTTTTTTCTTAAATACCGTGCCAAGTCAAATGGTGCCACTTAAAATGGGATGAATGGAGTAGTATTTAGGCTCATGTAGCCGCGCCTACATTATCAAAAGCTATTACAAATTAGAAGCAAGTGTATGTCTTCTTGTAAAACTACCAAAAAAGTGATTCAAAGGGATGTGGGTAGGGGAGAACGGACGTTGATTCCTTGTCTATACAATTTGTGAGAAATACATGACACGAAAAAGAAATTGAAAAGAAAACTCAGCTCATCATTCCCTCAAAGCAAAACAAAATTACATAAGAATCTCTCTTAACTATTTCTAATGATTCTACAATTATAAAACACTATATTCTTTACACTCTCCCTCAAGTAGGTGGATACAAATTGTACGTACCAAGCTTGCTACATATGTAATTGATCTGAGATTATCAAGAGACTTGCTAAACATATCTGCAAGTTGATCATTGGACTTGATGAACTTTGTGACAATGTTTGCGTTGAGTATCTTCTCACTGAAAAAATCAATTTTTCTGTGTTTATTCCATTCCTAAAATACCGAATTTGATGCAATATAGAGTGGTGCTTGATTATCACACATAAGTTCCATGTGACCGGTTTCTCCTAACTTCAATTCTTTGAGTAGTTGCTTGATCCATGTAAGTTTGCAAATTGCCACTGTCATGGTTTGATATTCTGCTTCCACCGTAGCCCTAGCAATCACATTTTGCTTCTTTACCTTTATGAAAACACCAAGGTACCTCCAACTAAAACACAATATCCAGAGGTAGAATATCTATCTGAAGATGACTTTGCCCAATCTGCATCCGTATAGCCAACAATGTGCTAATGTCCTGTATTGTCAAAGAGAAAACCTTTCCCTGGAGCAGATTTTATATAACTAAGAATACAGACTAATACATCCCAATATGTATCAAATTGAGAGTTCAGAAATTGACTTACAATGCTTATTGAAAAGAAATATTAAGTCGAGTCAATGGGAGATAATTCAACTTACCATCCAATCGTCTAGACATTCCGGGGTCACTTGTAGGCTCCCCTTGAGCTAGTATGCGTCTTGTGTCCTAGGTATGATGGATATCTCAAGCATCCTACTTTTAAAACGTTCCAGTGAGGTCCTGTGCGGACACCAATACAAGTGCACACGATCGCATATAAAAAAGGATTCACCCTTCGCGATCGTGGCCCTGAGACTACCTACCGCAATGCTTTGCATCAACAACAAGAAAACAATAATGTAGTTTTCTTGTCCAAAACTCACCCGAACTCCTCTAGTCCCAACCCAACCTTACAAGTCCCAATATAGTATATGAACCTATGGGAAGTCTCAAACTATGGAACGGGATGCAAATACTTAAAATGTGGGGTTGTTATATTACATTTCCTTTATGTGAAGACCTTGTTATGTGATAAAATTGCTCTTGCATTGCAGCATTTATGTATTAACAATTTGATAAGTAGGTATCTTGTTTTCCTTGTAGGGTACTTCATTCCTGATGTTATAGTGGCAGCAATTATTGGACTGGTGACTAGTTGGTCTGTTGGACCTATTTTGCCTGTTGTGAGCCACTGGTTAGCCAGGTCATCTATACTGCATTTTTTGCTACACAGCAGCATTCTCGCTTTGGCTCTTTCATCACAATTCTTTCCGTACAGTACCGATGCACCTAAAAGAGTTATATTCCAGCATACCATCCGAAATGCAGGTAACAAAGAAGTATCAATTCATTTGCCTTGATATAACGGAAGAAAAATAAGGAAAAAGAAGGGAAGAGATTAAAAAAGTAAATTATTGCTTACAATTCAATTCAAGTGTATCTTTCAGTTTTTGGTTGTTTCTTAGATGCTATGGATCCCCTTTTGATGTATAGCTCTCTCCTTTCTGGAGTTATTGAACTAAACGGGCAGAAGATGTCAAGATATGCCTTATCATATCATGTCGTACTTAATTTATATGACTTCATCTTTGGTTCAATGAAGGGGAAGCAGCTCATTGGTTTATGTCTCTCGGTTATAATAGTGATCATCTATCACAGTTGTCTGATTTGATTGGAACAGAATAAGATACAGTTTCTACTTTTAGATTTTTTCATATTTCGGAGGGCTTAAAAAGCTGCTTGGAAGGTGTAACCCCCTCTCTTACTTCCTTTCCTCTATTAATTCCAACCAAACATAGTGCAAGGATAGACTCCAATAGTACAAGTATGCAACTTAGTTTTTGGAGTTTATCTGTGGCTTGCATGCCCTTCCAGATAAATTCTGTTGTTTCTTATTAATACATTAATGCTGACTTTACAGGTGCCAGTAAAATTATGGAAACTACCTATGATTTTGCCGTTGTTGACTCCAACACTCTGCCTTTCGTTTTCAAGCATGCCTCTGAAGTGGCCAACACACTGCACATTAATACAGAATTATCCTTTGATGCTGTCAAGCAGTCTCATCAAGAGGAGTGGATGGTAGTTACTTTGAAGCTTTCGCCATGACTAGCCTATCATATTTTCATATGATATTTGTGTGCTTTTTTATAAAGAAGGAACAGAACATAGGCCTGTCGTCTTTTACAAAGATCTTGAAGTGGTTAGATGTGGTCCTATATATTTTACAGCTTGTATCCAGTCCTTGCTTCCCTTTAGTAGTAACATGCTTAGGCGGCATTATTTCTGTTGTACAGTTTTTGCAGCGCTTCCTTATTTCAGTATTTAAAAAAAGAGAGTTGGAGAAGGCAGAACTGCTCTCATCCTGATCCTCTACCTGGTGGTTTTAAGATCTTGTTTACTCAAGACTCAAGAGCTATTATCATATGATGTGTCCTTTTTTATGGAAGATGTTCTTGGATCTGATGGAGGAGTAAACTAGGTTACAACAGAGTATCGTGCAACTTTTCCTAAAGATTTGCTGTTGTATTGATAGTGGCACTATGATATATTAGTAATTTTTGTCTGACTGGAAATTCAAATAATAATTTTTGCTTCATGAGATTGTCATGGAATGTGACATAATCTTCTCCTTTTTGTAGGGGATCTTTCCAATATCTTCGCTGTTTTCAAGATGCATGAAGTTTCCTGCAAAAGGATCAGATGTCTCGGCTGAATACAAACATTTCCCACATCTAACGACTAATAAGCCACAAGAGAGTTTGAGTGGGGGTTCCCGTAGGATCTACTTGGAGTTCTCCCTCGGGTAATTTGGATAAGTACAATAACTGTCTTTACTTCATACGACATTTTCCAAAGTGAATCTTATAAATGAGTTCAGGAGTCCTCAGTCTGGGTTGAAAAGAATGTATTTTTTAATGTGTCAACTATGAAATATGGCCCAAGTAAAAGGGATCCACACTCATTTAATATGTTTAAATAAGTGGAGATCCATTTTCTTAGAGGTTACCAACTTTTTATGTGATGTCACTTTATGTTATCTCGTGGTGCCCTGAATGTTCTTCATGTTCTGGTGTAGATATAAATGATGTGCTGGAAGTATCAAAACTTTTTAGTAGTCAGATTTAAGAAAGATCCTCTGAAATATGCAGTTCATGGCATGATGATGTTTGCTACTTGTTGCTAGATATGGTTGTTGCCCATCATTTTGATAAATATTAAAGTTTAATAGAGTATTAACACTGTGGGGTCATAGAACTGAAATTTTACCTTATTTTGGACTCTGCAAATATTGTTGTACACACAAATTTTTCTATCTTTGTTGCATGGAATTGACACAAAAAATAGAGCAGAACTACGTAAAAGATGAATTTTTAAGTTAACCTTATTTGATTGTGGCATTTTCATAAGTTGATCTCAAGAATACCACTTTCAAAAATAAAAAGATTAAAAAAAACTCTTGAGAATGAGTTCATGGGTCCATGGTCCTTAGTTATGAATAGAATATATTTATAATGTATCAAAGGCGAACATGGCTCTAACCTCTGAGGACCCAGACACTTATTTAACCTGTTTAAGTTAATGAATACAGGTTACCATTATCTGTAATGACACTTATGTGATATTATGGTGCCCCGAATGATCAAATCATGTTCTGATGTAGATTATTTGCAAGCTGTATCAGATTTTAGTAATCTGATTACAGAAAATTCCCTCTGAAATGGGGAGTTCATGCCAAGACAATGCTGTTATTTATTGCTGGATATGATTCTCACCATTTTGTCTGCATTGGAAGGTTTAATAGATAGATAGCATTGTAGAACCACAAAAAATGATTTTAACTTGTTTTGATTCTGGAAATATTGTGAACAGACAATTTCAATCTTCACTGCTTGAAATTAATGCCAGAAATGGATCGGACTATAAACATGATGAAGTTCAAATTAATTTTTTGTAATTCAGATATGATAAGGTTTCCTATACTATTGAGTTGTAGGTAACTTCTCTGTCCCTTTAAATCAAAGCTGCTTCATATTTCTCTCCTGCTTTCAGTTCCTTGAAGGAAGTGTGGGTTGCAGTCCTTAATATTACTGGTTCGCTATCCAGCTGGTCATTTGCAGATAACGTTCTTCCAGGTAGTCTATGTTTTCATAGCTTTGAGTATGGGCCTTTTCCTACTGCAGCATTGTTAATATTCCGAGACTTGTTATACAGTTCCTGAGAAGACTGGTAATGGTCCGCCATCATATATATGTAGATTAAGTGGTGCAGGCGATAAAAACTGGACCTTTTGGTTGGAGGTATGACTTCAAGCCAGATGCTCTATTTCAATCAATTGGATGAACTTTTGCAGAATATGTATGCTTGTGCGTTTAATCTGCCCGCGTGAACTAAATGTTAATGTAAAAAATTTAGTCGACTGTTGACAGCACTTTGGTGGCAAGTTTTGATATCTTGCCCAGACAAGCAATTGATCAGGACTTCCAAAGAATTCAACATTGCCTCAAAGCTATTTTAAAGAATTTAAAATAAACTTAAGGTTCATCATATTTCTATTGATAATTCCATGTGATAGGGGGTAGGCATTGAGTGATGCTAAATTGATGTTCTTTTGTCACCGGAATTATAAAGGTTGACACTACTAGCGCTTTTTCCAAGCCAACAATAAATTCTGATACATACTCATCTATCACCCACCTATCAACTAAATGATTACTCTATCTTAGAATTCGATACAATATGGATATGGAAATGAAATCCTAAAGTAAGAACCAGAACTAAAGGATAAAAGATAGACACTAGGATGAAATTAATTGACAATTAAAGCTCTTAATAACATAAACCTATGAGCTCAACTCTCTCTACATGAGAGCCTCCATTTCTCTTGTTCAAGTGATAAGCCTTTGTCCTCTTTTTCTCTCGTTTAACTCTTTTACTTGCTTTGTTTTGCCTACTCTTGTTTCTCTGTTGCTTTTGGTATGGCTTCGTCATCTCGTTCGAATAATGGCAGTATACCAGTAGAGAAGATGTCGGACCTGAATCTTGATGATTTAGACGTTGAATTAGACTACCATGGTGATGAGGATGTTTTTTTATCTCGGAGAGAAGATTGCTAATCCCCCATGGTGTGTGGTAGGCTGTGTTGTTACAGGCAAGTTTGTAAATCCTAATTCCTTGAGTGATGCAATGGGGAAGGCATGGAGACCAAGGGAAGGTTTGACGGCGAGAGAACTTGGAAACAATGCCTTTGTTTTCCAATTTTTCAACCAATGTGAACATGATTGAATAACTGAAGATGGCCCGTGGAACTTCATGCAGAACCCTGTCCTACTACGCCCTCTTAATCCTGATCAGAACCCACAGCAAGTAGAACTCACATCGTTTGATATATGGGTTCAAATCCATGACTTGGTGGGAGGTCTAAGATCTGAAAGAGTTCTTGGAGACATTGGTAATACGATTGGTAGTTTCAAATACAATGATACTAATAATCAGATATGCTTTGGAAAGACTACATAGAGTGAGCATTAACATCCAAAAATCACTTAACTGATCAATTAAAATTAGGCAGCCAGGTGGTGGATGTGTGCAGATCTCATTCAAGTATGAAAGAGTGGGAACTTTTTGTTTCTTTTGTGGTTGGTTGGTCATATAGACAAGTTTTGCTGCAAACTAAATCATCATCTGGAAATTGATTAAGTATTGTTTCTTTATGGGTGAAATTGTGTGATGAGTGCAACAAGGAACCATGGCTGGCATGCGTTGGATTAGGTCGAAAAGTAGATCAGTGGGAGGCGCGTGGCACGATAAGGAAAGAGAGGATTATCAGTCGGATTCTTCGGATGGATTGGGTATGAGAAAGGAAAACAAATCAGGGAATGAAGAAGAAAATAATGGGGATGTGAGGGAGGGAAAAGGAAAGTATATGCAAAAGAAGGGAGAAAACGGCGTGCATTGTGGGAATGAGGGTGTTGCTAATAATGGAAAGGATTATGAGAATCTTGGGATAATTATAAGGGCCATGGAGATGAATATGGAAAAGATATGGAGGCAGAGGAGCTTGATGAGGAGGGGTTGACGCTGTTAGAGAAAAGAAGGAAACGTGAGGCAACAAGCAAATTAATTCCTTCTGATGGGTCAAAAAACTTATTCATGGCAGGTTCTAGTCTTCAGGCCTGCCTAATCCAATGAGCTCTTTAATCTGGAATTGTCATGGGTTTGGGAACCCATGTACAGTTCCGAACTAAAAGACTTGGTCCAACAAAAGAAGCCCAATTTAAATTTCTTATAGGAGACTAAAGTTAACAACACTAAATTACAACTACTTTGTGATAATTTAGGCTTTGAAGGCTTGAGTGTTGTTGATCCCGAAGGACAGAGTGGTGGCTTAGCCCTTTTATGGAGAGAGAAGGGCACGTGCTCAGTAATCAATTCTCAAAAATATTTAATCTATGTGGAGGTGTGAATCGCAGGGATTCCTAACTTACGATATACTAGTTTCCATGGTTGCCCTGAGACAAGTCGTAGGAGGCAATCTTGGGAGATTCTAAAGTCTTTGAAGAATAAATCCCCACTATCATGGTGTATCGCATGGGATTTCAATGATATTCTGAGCTATGGAGATAAGATGGGGAGAATTCAACAACCAGCTTGGAGACTTGATGGGTTTCGACAAGTGGTGAATTTCTACTAATTACATGACTTGGGATACATTGGAAATAAATTTACTTGGGAAAGGGGAAGAGGTACAAATGGATGGGTTTCAGAGAGGCTGGATAGAGCCCTTGCAACGGCTAGTTGGCGTGTACTATTCAATAGAGCTACAATGTATCATATGGAAACTGCTTGTAGTATTTGACTCTTTTTATCTCCTTAGGAATAAGCATCATGCAATATTCACCAGTGAAGTTTCGCTTTGAAAATTCATGGCTTCGAGAAACTGATGTTAAGGAGGCAGTGAAAGAACATCTATTGAACATTGTGAGAGCTTTTTACAGACATGGGGTCGCACCATAAAGAAACAATCCAATTTAAGATGAAGTATTGCAAGACACAGATGAAGAGACTTAGAGGTTTTAGAGAGCCAAGTCACATTGCTCTTTATAATAGTGCCAAAGATGCTTATGAAATCTTGTTGAGGCAACAAGAAAATTATTGGAAATAGAGAGCAAAACAATTTTGGCTTCAGAGAGGTGATAGAAATACCCGTTATTTTCATCTTATTGCTACCTCACGACGGAAAAAGAATACAATTTCACAATCGGAAGATGAGTCTGGAAGTTGGTTTGATTGGGAGATTGGATTGAGTGATCTTATTGTGAATTATAACACCAATTTGTTAAAGACACAACATGGTCCATTTAATGTCATTACTGACATTGTTGAGAATAGAGTTTTTGAAGAAATTAACGAGGACTTGAAGCATCCTTTTACAATTGAAAAGAGCAAACTGGTTGTTTTTAGCATGCACCCATATAAAGCTCCCAGACCGAATGGATTAAATCCATGCTTCTTTCGACATTTTGGGAGTACTGTTTGAAGATGATGTTTCTTAGGCCATTATGGATTGCTTGAATAATAATAATTCACCTGGGCGAGGAAGTAACAATACTAATATTGTGTTAATCCCAAAAAAGAAACAACTTGAATTTGTTTCAGATTTACGGCCATTCTCCTTTTGCAATGTTGTTGATAGAATCACTTGTAAAGTCCTTGCGAACAGAATGAAATGATTTATGAATCTAATAATCTCTGAGGCCCAAAGTGTTTTCATTCCAGGAAGATACATTACAAATAATGCAATGATTTCCTTTGAAGCTATGCATTATCTAAAGAGGAAAACACAAGTCAAAGTGGGTTATGCGACAATTAAGACGGGTATGAGGAAAGCTTATGATTGCATTGAATGGGGTTTTCTACGAGCAATGATGATAAAGATGGGATTTTGTTGGGAGTGGGTGAATAGAGTTATGCATATGGTAACGACAGTTACTTATCAATGTAGTCGTGGTGGCAAGCAGTTAGGAAAATATTTCTCCAAGAAGAGGCTTGATGCAAGGTGATCCTATATCACCTTATCTATTTTTGATAGCTGTGGAGGGTTTGTCAGTGTTGTTGAAGCGAATGTCTATTCAGGGCCGAAATCATGATGTTAAAATTTGTACTAAAGCACCATCTATTTCACACCTATTTTTTGCGATGATGCTTTATATTTCTTTAAAGCAGCAAAGGAGGCGGCAAAAACTATTAAGTTATGTTTGGAGATACATCCGGCAGCCTCTCGCCTACAGGTAAATTTTCAAAAAAAATTTATTTTTTTGCCGTAATACTAATGAAAGTTTGAAAAAAGAGATTGCGGATATCTTCCATGTTAAGGAGGTGAATGCTCCTAGAAAGTATCTTGGCTTGCTGACAGTGGTGGGAAGAAGCAAAAAAAGTCTTTGCTTATATTCAGGATAGAGTATTACTCAAAGATAAACAATTAGAAGTGCACTAGTCTCTTACGAGCAGGACGAGAAGTATTGCTCAAAACAATGATTGAATCAATTCCAACTTATGTGATGAATATGTTCTTGATTCGCAGTAATATATGTGAACCCATTGAAAGAGCCATGAATGGAATTTTGTGGAAATTGGGAAAGAGGAAAAATCGAGGGATAAGGTGGATGTCTTGACAAAGTTTGTGTCTGCAAGGAGGATTGGGGGTTTGGGCTTTCGCAAGTAGTAAGAAACATTACCCAAATTTAGGACCAATTGTCCACCAAAACAAATTCAAAAATTGAGGGCTCTTCTCCGCCAACTTGCCAAAAATAGTTTTCCCTGATTTTCAGATCTTTATATCAACGAAACCATTGCAATTGTGAAACCGTCTTCACAATTGTGATACCGCAAATGCGGACTATCCATTGCGAAAGCGGAGACCCACTGGATGGACCCTTTTGCAATTGCTACCTTGGCCATCGCAAATGCAGACAATCAACCATTGATTAACTGTCACAATTGTAATCCCTGACTTGCTTTTGCAGAGGTCTAGCCTAGAGCCTCACTATGCATAGGCGAGCCTTTGGTCGCAAATGTGATGCACCAGCTGGCATCAATATCAGTTGTTCTGCAACAACTACATTTTTCATCCAAACTCCTTGAGTCCCAAATTTTCGTATGCCAACCAGTCCAAAAACAGGATATATGCCCAAGCAAAGCTTCAAATAACACAACACACAAACTCAAAAAGAGGGGTTAGGTTTTTGATTTTTCATTTAAGCCTTCCAAATTAAGATCGATTTCCAAAACATTCGTGAGCGGTCTTAACCCAAACTATCCCGCTAAGTCCAAAAAGGTAAAACCAAGCTATCTAGAATATTAAAGCATGAACTAAAGTACTATTGCTCAAAACGGAGGTTTGAATTATTACTTTCAGGCTGCACTTGCCTATATCTGCCACTCTTGCCGCAGGAGTGCATTATGGGGCAGCCCTGGAGGATGACCCCTCTCTCTCTGACTTCTATTGGACATCTTTTAGATATTTTGACACAATAACCTTTTTCCAACATATACCAAACACTTCAATTACCCCATGTGGCTTCCTTAACGAATCGAGGATTCTTTAAACATGCCCGTACGCTCAGAAAATTTAATCCTAATTTATTTTTAAAAAATTATGGACTTTACATTGATTTTATCATGTGTTTGTTGCTTTCCTTATCATGCAGACAAACAGTTCTGAGGCCATTAAGATTGATGTGGCTGTAGTGGACCAGTATCTGACAGAGTCTGCTGCTAAATTGAAAGCCCTTTTTCCAGATTGGGTCGATGTGACTGCATTCTCTAGTTTTATATCTACCTATGTTTTCTGAGTTGTTCAAAGGGCAGAGCCTCGTTAATTCTTTATTACCAAAAATATGGTTTGTGTAGTAGACCTTTTAAATTACTAGGCTTCTTTTCTTTTAATAAACTTATTGGCAATGTGTTGGAGTCAATTCCTTAAATGGTAACTGAACTTGTAGAAATATCTTATTAAAGTAACTTCAATTTTTTTTGGATAATATGCTCATCAAATATGAATATATTTCCAACACGGTGAAAAAAGTATTGGAAAAGTTGAATTTTTAATGAAAGTTTGTACGTGTATCTTTTCCAGATTCGTTGTTAGATCCAATACTTAATATTAACCCATTGTATTAAATTAATTTGACCCATTTCAAATAGTCCTTTAGTAAAATAAATTGTATTCATGTAAATTGGATGTGCAATTCTCGTTAAAAAGTTATACATGTATCTTTTATTTTTAATGAGAGATTATACATTTTAGGTTTTCTTTTTTGAGGGGCTTAAAATCCAATCTAATAATAAAATTCAGATATGCAAGATTGATATTAATTATGTTATTTTGATGTTTTTCTTTTTAGCTAATTTTTATTTTCATTTATGAAATTAAATACCAATTATTATTTTTAACTGCAAACTTGAGATTAGTGTGTAGTCAACAAAATAGGAGAAGATAGTTTTGATTTTTCATGAAAAAATGTGTGTTAGTTACAGCATATTTTTCTAGTTACATGATATGATTTATCAGTGGTAATGATGGAGGCAATGTGCGGGTACAACATCAAAGACAACAACTTTTCAATGAGTGTATGCAGAACTAGGGGACTAAGGCGGAGATAAAAAATTACATAGGCTCATGAAGGTGAAAGAGGGGAAGGTTCGAAACTTGAATCAAGTAACGTGCATCAAGGATGAAGAAGATGGCAAACCTTACTTTCACAAACTATTGAATGAAGAATGAGATAGAGATGTCATGCTGGATGATTTGGAGCACTCTGTTGAGACATCAAAAACTTGGGTATTGTAGGTGTATTACAATTGACGAAGTTAAGCTTACTATTAGTAGGATGAGAAGGGAAGATCGAACGGACTATGAGGGTGTTTGAATTGGCTTAAAAGTTGGTTAGACCTATTTTTAAGTCAGTTTTTGACTTCTGAAATTATTTGACTAATATAAAAATAACTTAAAATAAGTTAGGAAATGTTTGGAAAAGTTAAAAATGACTTAAAATAAGGTAAAAATGACTTAAAATAAGTCAAAAACCAAAAGTAGTCCCCTACTTTTTATTTTTTGACTTAAAAGTCATTTCAGTTTGACTTTTTATTTTTGACCTAAAAGCCACTTTTTTAAGCTAATCCAAACGGACTCTATATGAGGCTTCATTGGAGTTTCGGAAGACCACAAACATGGTAGGTATGAAGTGGCTAACTAACTGATTTGCCTAATGCCATTTTAAGATGAAAAAAACCCAAACAATGAAGGTGAAGTACAATGGTTCTATTGTACAAGACGAGGGTATGATTCAAAATTGTAACAATTATAGGGGTTTCAAGTTGCTAGACACACTATGAAAGTATGGGAGAGAGTGATGGATATGAGGTGAGGAGGGGTGTATCCATCTCTGAGAATTAGTTCGGATTTCTGCCACGGAGATTGACTGTAGAATCTATCCATCATGTGAGGAAACTGATGGATAATTACCGGGAAAGAAAGGGACTTATAGTAGTCCCAATGAGAAGGAACGATGCCTCAAAATATTAGTCCTTATGAAGGGTTGAAGAGCTTTATAATTAGGGAATATTTGTGTATCAACTCTCCATATTTCAAGGGGTCTAACCCCGAGAGGATCCCTAGAAATTTATCCATGATATGCAAAGGATTCTGCGAGTCATGTATGGTAATGAGACAGAGACAATTGAAATTGTCTAATATGGACCGAAGGATATTTTTGTTGTTTTGTACAAGTCTTGGGAAGACTATTCAAGCTAGGATACTTCTTGCAATTTGGGAGGATTTAGTAGGACCATTTGTTGATCACTTCAATACCCTTGTTCTTAGAGAGGTCAAGGCTGAAGAGTTTATAGTACTCCATGAGGGTGCCATGAATGTGAGAGAGTACCATCTCAAGCTTGCTTAATTGTCACGATTTTCCTCAAATTTAGTTTCTATTATGCGAGTGAGAATTCGTCAATCGTTATCAAACTTGGGACCCTTGTGGTTGGTAAGTGTTTTATGGTCTTGTTGAACAAGACTATGAATATCTCTAGGTTGATGAACTATTTACAACACACTGAAGAATGTAAGTTGGAGGTTATATCTGATAAGGATAGTGAGCAAAGTAAGAGGGCAAAGTCAATTGACAACAATGGAGGATATCATGGAGGTGGAAACTGGTCATTTATTCATAAGAGGTCATCATGAGCTTCACCTTTTGCATCCATTTCACAATCTTTGAGACCTCGATATAATTAGAGAAGTTAGGCTAGTCAGGGTCAGAGTTTCGAAGAACTAGGCTCACAATCATACAGAAAGGGTGTAGCATATGGGGAGAAAATAGCTAAATGCCCCCTCAATCTATTACCGTATTTCTAATTACACACATATACTTTACGGGGGTCCTATTACCCCCTTGGACTATTTCAAAATGGAATTATGTTCACTCTTATTGTGTGAAGTGAAACACATGCACCAACCCATGTTTAACATGTGTATTTTCTATTTAAATTTATTTTTTATTTACTTTCTTTCTCATTCTTCTTATTTTCATTACCCTCCATTAATCAATATGGTGGACATTTACCCCTTTTGCTATGATTCTCTTTATCTCTCCATTTGACACCTCAACTTTTCCGCTAGATTGTGGATGGTACGGAGTTGCCAATTTGTGCCTGACTCCATACTTTGATAGAATGGCTACAAATTGATGGTTGCAAAAATGTGAACCTCCATCAGTAATAATAACCCTTGGGGTCCCAAACCTTGTGAAAATATTCTTTTTGAGAAACTTTGTGGCACTTCTTGCTTCCTTATTTGGTAATGTCATAGCTTCCACCCACTTGGAGACGTAGTGAACTGCTACAAGAATGTATTTATTCCCAAAAGGGTTAGGAAAAGGGCCCATAAAATCAATCCCCCAAATGTCGAATAATTCAATTTCAAGGTTTTGTGATAGTGGCAATTCATGTCTCTTAGATATATTCCCTTGCAATTGACATTGAATACAACAATTTCAAAAGGCATAAGCATCTCAAAACACCGTGGGCCAATAATAGCCACATTGTTAAACCTTATAGGTTGTACAGATACCTCTATGATAACCACCTGAAGGCAAAGCATGATATGTTTCAAGTATTTCATGCACCTCCACTTCGGGTATACAACGTCAAATGATATTATCAGCACACTGCCTAAAGAGGAAAGGTTCATCCTGTATATACTTCTTCACATCAAATAGGAATTTCCTCATTTGATGGCTACTCAAATCATCAGGTAACAACCCACATACAATGAAGTTTGCAAAATTAGCATACCAAGGAATAAAGGGTGTAGAAATTACCATTACCAATTCATCAGGAAAATCATTATCAATATCTTTCTCCTCAACTATTCTAGCATCCGCTTCCAATCTTAAAAGATTGTCATCTTCTTGGTTTTCACACACCTTTCTATCTTTTACCTCAAAGTCAAATTCTTAAAGGAGTAGCACCTATTGAATCAGCCTTGCTTTAGCCTCTTTCTTTGTCATTAAGTACCGTAGAGCCGCGTGATCTATGTGCACGATGACTTTGGTGCCTAACAAGTAGGCTCTAAACTTCTCAAACACATATACAACAACCAACAACTTTTGCTCTGTCACGATGTAATTCTTTTGAGCAAAATTCCAGGTCTTGTTAGCATAATAGATGGAATGAAAGAACTTACTTTTGTGTTGCCCAAGAACAACTTCTAGTGCCAAGCCACTAGTGTTGCACATCATTTCAAAAGGGAGATTCCAATCGAGTGCTATGTTGATAGGGGCTGAGACAAGTTTGTCCTTCAACCTCTTGAAAGAATTCAAGCATGCATTATTGAAAATAAATGTGCTTTCTTTCTCAAGAAGCTTGCATAGTGGAATAGAAATCTTAGAGAAGTCTTTAACGAACCGCCTATAAAACCCGGAATGACCAAGGAAGCTTCTTACTCCCTTTACCGAAATTGGTGGGAGGTAATTTTTCAATTACTTGGATTTTAGCTTGATCAACTTCAATTCCATCTAAGGAAATTTTGTGCCCAAGCACAATTCCCTCTTCCACTATGAGGTGGCACTTTTCTCAATTGAGAACCAAATTCGAATCTACACTCCTTTTAAGCACCAACTCCAAATGCTTCAAGTATTCTTCAAAAGAGTCTCCAATGATCGAAAAGTCATCCATGAATACTTCTATGGAATCCTCCACCATATTCGTGAAGATTGACAACATGCACCGTTAAAAGGTAATTGACATGTTACATAACCCAAAGGGAATTCACTTGAAAGTAAATGTTCCATAAGTACATGTAAAAGTTATTTTCTTTTGATCCTCCGGTACAATTGAAATTTCGTTATACCTTGAATACCCATCAAGAAAGCAATACCACCCCTTACCTGCAAGCATATCAAGCATTTGATCGATAAATGACAATGAGAAATGATCATTTTTAGTTCATGATTTAAGCTTCCAATAATCCATACACACGTCACCCGGTCACGGGTCTAGTGGAGACAAGCTCGACTTTTTCATTTGGAATTATTATGATACCACCCTTTTTAGGAACACATTGGACCAGACTCACCCATTGGTTGTTTGCAATAGGAAAAATGACTCCCGTATCTAACCATTTAAAAATGACTCCCGCGTCTAACCATTTAATAATCTCCTATTTCACTGCTTCTTCCATTGAGGGGTTTAATCATCATGATGCTCAATGCTTAGTTTTCAATCTTCAGCCAAATCAATTTTATGGGTGCATACACCCAGTGAAGTTCAAACGATGTCGGCTGATCTTGGGCGTATTTGCATGCCTAGGAACCAAATAACACCCGCATTTTGGCCAAGTTAGGAATTATTTTCTATTAATTGATAGTAGCGTCGAGTCATTTGAATTCATTTATGCTAACCAACATGATTAGTTGTATAGGTGAGCATAAATGAAGGAACGAGCACTTAAACATGCATTGGGAAGCACGAAAGGATCCAAGTAAATGAGTAACAAGAAAGAAGAACAAAAAAATAAAGATTAAGGAAGATCCGTATCCCCTCCGTGTCATGAAGAGGGATTTTATTCTTTGCTCGTGAACTAGGAGTTGAGACAGAACGGTTCGTAATTGAGCCGCATTGCAGAGAAAGGAAAATTACCAAAAACTGGAATTCGGAAGGCACTCCGCATCGCGCCCTTGGTTGCCATATTTGGTCGTTTCGACTTAAATATAAATAGAATCATATTTTATATTATTAATTATTCTTTTTCTGGGTTTTGAAGAACGACGATTTTTGGGAGCGTTTCCATCTGTTCTTAGGGTTTATTCCTAAACTCATTTTTTTCGATCCCTTAATGTTATTTAAACATATCATAATCGAGATTCTTGATATGAGTAGCTAATCTCCCTAGTTCTAGGGCTGTGGCTATTAGATGATTGTATCTTATTGAAGTTTTATGGATTGAAATTAATTATCATATGAATCATTCTTTTGTTCTTGTTTTCGTATTTCATGCTTGATCACCGCTGAAATAAATATCTTGTCTAAATTGAACTTGGGAAAGGGATAAGAGGATAGAACGTGGGGTAAAAGGAGCATGATTATCTCTTAAGGTCCAGAGTTAATTTGTATCTAGGATAGGGATATACCTAGAAACCGTGCTTGGTTATTAGACAGTACAAAATCTTAATGCTCGTTAATTAGGCTAGCCTATCCCCGCTCAACAATGTAGTTAGGCTGCCTATTATCATTGGTGATTAGAGGTTGAGAGACCATAATCATATATTTGGCCCTGTGTTTATTGATTCGATAGTTAATTAATATTCATTTAATAAGATAGTATGCATGAATCCTGAAGTGAGCTGCAGCCCTGAACTTTTCTCAATCATTGTTCAAACCCTTTTGAAATTGAATCACATTAGTTAAGTTCTTAATTAGATTTTAGATTATAAAAACATTCACTTCATTATTATCGATAACACTTGTTTCTAATTGAAAGTATTGGTAAGATCGAATTATTTTAATCTTAAGTCCTTGTGGGTACGATACACGACTCTTAAAAAGAGTCATTTTAATACTTGAACAACCACGTACACTTGCATGTGCGATTGGATACAACAAGTTTTTGGCGCCGCTGTCGAGGACTTTAGAATTAGAAATTATTTGATTTGTCTAATTTCTAAAGTTAGAAAGCAAGCGTTGACAACTTGATCTTAGCTATTTATTTGCAGGTTGTGTTGAATTCTCTAACTGGAAGAAGATTAGGACTTGGTGGAGCCTCTAGCTGAACCATAAAGATTTGTTCATTATCGGAGAAGGCAAAGATGACTCACTTACCTCGCCCCTCTTGTTGCTAGTGAACCAGTAACTCTTGTAGCAAGAGTTGAACGAGAAAAACCTGTAGTGATGACTGAGATGAAAGTGAGAAACGTGGAAATCCCCCGTACCACCAGTGTTACTTCATGCATTCAGAAACCTGAAGCTGGTGGAAGATTTGAATTGAAGTAGAGTATGGTGCAACTACTGCACACAAATGGGCAGTTCACTGGTTTATTGCATGAGGATCCACAAGTTCATAACTAGAATTTCCTTGAAATTAGTGACACATACACTCCAACTGGAGTGAACAAAGATTACGTGAGGCTCACCTTATTTCCCTTTTATTTGCTAGGGGAGGCAAATAGATGGTTGAATTCTGAGCCCACAAATTTCATAACCTCATGGGATGATCTTGCACGGAAGTTCCTTATCAGGTTTTTCCCATCTGGGAAAACAACTAAGTTAAGGAGTGACATACTGAGCATCCGACAAAAAGGAGGAGAAAACTTGTACTAGTCTTGGGACAGGTTTAAATCAATGTTGTTGAGCTGTCCTCACCATAATCAGGCTAACGAGGTGTTCGTCCATACCTTCATTGAAGGGTTGAGCCGAACACCCAAATTTTACTTGATTCAGCTGTAGGTGGATATGCTTTGGAGAAGACATAGCTTGAGTTGTTCACCCTATTGAACATGATTTCACAAGGTAACCCCAATTAAAATGGAGGAGGAGCTAAACAGGTAGTGAAGAAGACTGCTGAAATGTTGGAGGTAGATGTAGTAACAATATTAACTGCACAAATTACTGCGATACAGAACATGATAAATACACACTTCAGCAACCTATCGCTAGAACAACAACCAACTCAGGTAAATCCGATACAACAGCCACCTACATGGTGTGAGATTTGCGGAGGAGGAGACCACAATGCAAAGTTATGTGGGGAAAACCCAGATTCTGTAAATTTTGTAGGTAATTCACAACGTGGAGGAGGTCATCAGAATTATGGGAAATCCTACTATCCCAGTTGGTGAAATCATCCAAATTTTTCCTGGGGAGGTAATCAAAATCAGACTCAAGGTCAGATCCATTATAGACCCCAAGGGAATGCACATGGTTATCAACAATAGGGCCAACGAGAGTAGCCCACTAATCAACAAAGTAGCATGAGTATGGAGGAGATGCTAAAGATAATCATGGTTGATCAAGCTCAACTAGCTGATGATGTGAGAAATAACCAGTTGGCAACCCAGAACCTGCAGAAACAATTTGCGCAATTTGCTAGTGCTCAAAACTCATGACCTCAAGGAGGTTTGCCGAGTAATGCTACTCCAAATCCCAGGCTAAATGTGGTAGGTACGCGTAGTGGGTTGCAGTTGGAGGAGTTTCCTTTGAAGAAGCAAAATGTTGAATCTGCTAGCAAAGAGGGTGTACTTAAGGAGAGTGAGACTGTTGCACAAGAAGAAAGAGTGCAACCAATAGTGAACGACCTCCACCATTTCCTCAGAAGTTTAAAAAATAGAAGGAGGACGAATGTTTTGGTAAGTTCCTTTCTCTACTAAAGCAAGTTCACATTAATTTGCCTTTGGTAGATTTTTTGCAGGGTATACCCAAGTATGCAAAGTATGTGAAGGAGATCATGGAGAATAAGCTGAGGTTGACTGAATATGAAACAGTGGCACTTACTGAAGAGTACAGCTCCAGAATCCAGAACAAGTTGCCCACTAAATTGAAAGATCCGGGTGGCTTTACAGTTCAGATCACTATAGGGCAGAACATCCATGCGTGAGGGTTGTGTGACCTCGGGGTGAATATAAACCTAATGCCAACATCACTGTATAAAAAAATGGGTTTGGGTAGTCCTAAACCCACCACTATTATCTTGAAGTTGGCAGATCAGTCAGTAGCTAGACCAGAGGGTGTTGTCGAGGATGTCTTGGTCCAGGTGGGATCCTTGATACTCTCGGTAGATTTTGTGGTGCTGAATTTTAAACCAGGTCCCGAGGTTCCTTTCATCCTAGGAAAACCTTTCTTGGCCAGAAGGCGTGCTATGATAGATGTAGCAGTCGGTCAATTAACTATGCGAGCACATGACAAAGTGGAAGTGTTTGATGTCTACAAGGCATTGAAATACCAGCCGTGATGAAGAGTTGTATGCTATAATAGTGATAGATCTTGAAGCAGAAGCTTGTTATATTGCATCCAAAGACTCGTTGGAGTGTGTACTAGTGGGACATGATATCTATGGGGATATTGAAGCACAAGAGATGGTACAATTTTTGGATGTGTTGAGTGTGGGCATATCAAGAGATCACTGGGAGTCGTTGAATAGGGTATTAGGTCTTCCACCCAAGCCTTCTGTTGAAGAAGTACCCAAGATGGCGCTAAAAACATTACCAGCTCACCTGAGGTATGCATTTTTGGGTGAAGATAAGACCTTACCTGTTATTTTGTCTGCAGACTTGTCTGAATCACAAGTGGAAGCAACATTGCGTATTCTGAGAAAGAAAAAGCAGCTCTGGGCTGGCAAATGTCTGACATTCACGGGATAAGTCCAACATTGTGTATGCACAAGATTTATGTGGAGGAAGGTCACAAGCCGAGTGCACATCACTAACGCAGACTCAATCCAGTCATAAAGGATGTGGTAAGGAAAGATGTGATAAAGTGATTAGATGCGGGGTTAGTATACCCCATATCTGACCGCAAATGGGTAAGTCCGATACAATGTGTGCCCAACAAGGGTGGTATGACAGTGATAACGAATGAGAAGAATGAACTGATCCCTAAAAGGACAGTAACTGGGTGGCGTATTTGCATGGACTACAGGAAGTTGAATGATGCCACCAGTAAGGACCATTATCCCGTGCCATTTATTGATCAGCTGTTGGACAGACTGGTTAGACAAGAGTATTACTACTTCTTGGATGGCTACTCAGGCTATAATCAAATAGTCATTGCATGAGAGGATCAGGAGAAGACTACCTTCACTTGTTCGTATGGTACCTATGCATTCAAACATATGCCATTCAGATTGTGCAATGCACCAACAACATTATTTGAAACCCTCGAAATTGAATCACGTTTGTTTAGTTATGTTTAACTGTTAGATTATAAAATCCATCAATCTTGAAATCTTGATAACACTTGTGTTTAGCTGAAAGTATTGGAAAAAATCATATTCTAATCATAAGTCTCTGTGGGTATGATACCCGACTCTTAAAAAGAGCCACTTTAATACTTGAACGACCACGTACACTCACATGTGCGATTTGGGCGCAACAAGTTTTTAGCGCCACTGCTGGGGACTTTAGAATTAGAAAGTATTTGCTTTCTCTATTTTCTGAAGTTAAATGCAAGTGTTGACAACTTGGTCTTAGCGATTCATTTTGTAGGTTGGGTTGAACTTCCAAACTGGACTACGATCAAGACTTGGTGGAGGCTTTAGCTGAACCAGAAAGATTCGTTCATTACCGGAGAAGGCAAATACGACTCACTTACCTAGTCCCTCTTGTTGCTAGTAAACGAACAACTCCTGTAGCAAGAGGTGAGCAAGAAGAACCTGTACTAATGGCTGAGATGAAAGTAAGAGACGTGGCAATCCCACATACCACCAGTGTGACTTCATGCATTCAGAAACCTGAAGCTGGTGGAATATTTGAACTGAAACAGAGCATGGTGCAATTGTTGCACACTAATGGATAGTTCACTGGTTTATCGCACGAGGATCCACAAGTTCATATCCAGAACTTCCTTGAAATCAGTGATGCTTACACTCCAGCTGGAGTAAATGTAGATAACGTAAGGCTTACTTAATTCCCCTTTTCTCTGTTGGGGGAAGCAAATAGATGGTTAAATTCAGAGCCTGCAAATTCCATAACCTCATGGGATGATCTTGCACGGAATTTCCTTCTCAGATTTTTCCCATATGGGAAAACAACTAAGCTAATGAGTGACATTCTGAGCTTCCGATAAAAAGGAGGAGAGAACTTGTACCAGGAATGGGACATGTTTAAATCGATGTTGTTGAGCTGTCCTTACCATCATCAGGCTAACAAGGTGTTGGTCCATACCTTTATAGAAGGATTGGAACCTAACACCAAGATTTTACTTGATTCAGCTGCAGGTGGATAGGCCTTGGAGAAGACTTATGCTGAAATATTCACCCTGCTGAATAGGATTTCATAAGGGAACCCCGAGTGTAATGTAGGAGGAGCTAAGCCTGTGGTACAGAAAACTGCTGGAATGCTGGAGGTAGATGCAGTGGCTGCATTAACTGGTCAAATTACGACGATGCAGAACATGATGAACAATCACTTCAACAGCTTATAGCTAGGACAACAACCATCACAGGTCATTGCAGTACAACAACCTCCCACATGGTGCGAAATATGCGGAGTTGGTGATCATAGTGTAGAGGTATGTGGTGCAAACCCAAAATCTGTTAATTTTATAGGTAATACACAACGTGGAGGAGGCCACCAGAACTATGGAAACTCCTACAATCCTAGTTCGCAAAATCATCCAAATTTTTCTTAGGGTTGTAATGAGAATCAGGACCAAGGCCAAAATCAATATAAACCCTAGGAAACGCACATGGGTATCAACAACAGGCCCAACAGGAGCAACCAAACAATCAGCAAGGTAACATGAGCATGGAGGAAATGATTATGGCTGATCAAGCTCAATTAGCTGCATATTTGAGAAACAATCAATTAGCTACTTAAAACCTGGAGAAATAATTTGGGTAGTTTGCAAGTGCTCAAATTTCACGACCTCAAGGAGGATTGCCGGGAAACACTGATCCTAATCCCAGGCAAGTGAATGCGGTAGATACATGCATCGGTTTGCAATTGGAGGAGTTGGCTCCCAAGAAAAGAAATGTTGAATCTGCTTGCAAGGAGAGTGAACCTAAGGAAAGTGTGGTTGTTGCACAAGAAGAAAGAGTGCAACCAATAGTGAAACCACCGCCTCCATTCTCTCAGAAGTTTAAAAAACAAAAGGAGGACGAATGATTTGGTAAGTTTTTCTCTCTCTAAATCAAGTGCATATTAATTTGTCATTAGTAGATGTTTTGCAGGATATACCCAGGTATGCAAAGTACGTGAAGGAGATCATGGAAAACAAGAGGAGGTTGACTGAATATGAGACTGTAGCACTTGCTGAAGAGTGCAACTCCCAAATCCAAAACAAGTTGCCCACCAAATTGAAAGATCCGAGCAGCTTTATGGTTCAGATCACTATAGGGCAGAACATCCACGCACGAGGATTGTGTGATCTAGGAGCTAGTATAAACTTGATGCCAACATCTTTGTACAAGAAGTTGGGGTTGGGTAGTCCTAAACCAACCATTATTATCTTGCAGTTGGCAGATAGATCTGTGGCCAGGCCAGAGAGTGTTGTGGAGGATATTTTAGTGGAAGTGGGCTCATTGATTTTACCCATAGATTTTGTGGTGCTGAACTGTGAGCCAAATTCTGAGGTCCCTTTCATCTTGCAGTGGCCTTTCCTTGCTACGGGGTTTGTTATGATAGATCTAGCAGTTGGACAACTTACTATGCGGGCACATGACAAAGTGGAGGTGTTCAATGTTTACAAGGCGCTGAAACTCCCAACCGTGTATGAAGAGTTGTCTATAATAACGGTGATAGATCTTGAAGCAGAAGCTTGATATATTGCATCCAAGGACCCATTGGAGGGTGTTTTAGTGGGAGATGATATCTATGGAGATGCTGAGGCACATGAAATGGTATAAGTTTTGGATGTGGCTAGTGTGGGCACATCAAGAGATCACTGGGGGCCTTTAAATAGGGTGTTGGGTCCTCCACCCAAGCCTTCCATTGAAGAATCACCCAAGCTGGAGTTAAAAGCATTGCCAGCCCACCTCAGGTATGCATTTTTAGGTGAAGATAAGACCTTACCAGTTATTTTGTCTGCAGCCTTATCTGAATCACAGGTGGAAGAAACATTGAGTATTCTGAAGAAAAGGAAAGTAACTCTAGGCTGGCAAATGTCTGACATTCATGGGATCAGTCTCGCGTTGTGTTTGCATAAGATTTACATGGAAGAAGGGCATAAGCCAAGCGCACAACACCAACAGAGACTGAACCCTATGATGAAGGATGTGGTAAGAAAAAAGGTAATCAAGTTGTTAGATGCATGGATTGTGTACCCCATATTTGACAACAAATGGGTGAGTCCAGTGCAGTGTGTGCCTAAGAAGGGCGGAATGACAGTGATCACCAATGAGAAGAATGAACTGATTCCTACAAGGACGTAACTAGGTGGCGTATTTGCATGGACTACAGGAAGTTGAATGATGCCACTAGGAAGGACCATTATCCGGTACTATTCATTGATAAAATGTTGGATAGATTGGCGGGGCAAGAATACTACTGATTCCTGGATGGCTACTCAGGGTATAATCAAATTGTTATTGCACCAGAGGACCAGGAGAAGACTACATTCACTTGTCTGTATGGCACCTATGCGTTCAAACGTATGCCATTCGAATTATGTAATGTACCGGCGACATTCCAGAGATGCATGGTGGCAATATTCCATGATATGGTGGAGGATTTTGTTGAGGTGTTCATGGACGACTTCTTTGTTTGACTAATCTTGACAGGGTCCTAGCAAGATGTGAAGAGACAAATTTGTTGTTTAACTTGGAGAAGTGCCACTTCTTAGTTTGAGAAGGGATTGTTTTGGGGCACAAAATCTCAAGGAATGGGCTGGAAGTTGATAAAGCCAAGGTGGAGGTTATTGAGCAACTGCCACCACCCATCACTGTGAAGGGAGTTAGAATCTTTCTAGGACATGCTGGGTTCTACAGAAGATTCATCAAGGACTTTTCTAAGACTTCAAGACCCATGTGCAGCCTATTGGAAAAAGAGGTGAAGTTTGTATTTGATTAAAGTTGTATGCATGCATTTGAGCTGTTGAAGAAGAAGTTGATAGAAGTTCCTATTCTGATTTTTCCTAACCGGGAGCTTCCATTCGAGCTCATGTATGATTCTAGTGATACAATGGTTGGTGCAGTGCTTGGGCAGCGAAAAGATATGATGTTTCATTCTATCTACTATACTAGCAAGACAATTGATGCATCTTAGTCTAATTATACTATCACAGAGAAAGAGATGCTAGCTTTAGTGTTTGCATTTGATAAGTTCAGGTCATACTTGGTCGGCACCAAGGTTGTTGTTTACACTGATTATGCTGCAATCAGGTATTTTCTCAACAAGAAGGATGCAAAGTCGAGGCTAATTAGGTGGATATTGCTCTTGCAAGAGTTTGATCTAAAGATTAAAGACAGGAAGGGGACTGAAAACCAGATAGTTGATCATCTATCAAGACTGGAGGATTCATCTCATGTGAAGAATGACTGGAGGATTCATCTCATGTGAAGAATGAAGGACATATTCGTGAAGAGTTCCCCGATGAGCAATTTCTTGCCTTGGACCTTGCTCAAGTACCCTGGTATGCTGACATTGTGAGCTTTCTGGTGAGTGGTTTATGTCCACCCGGGGCCTCAGCACATCAAAAGTAGAGGTTGAAGTAAGAGGCACATTTTTATATATGGGATGATCCCTTCTTATTTAAGAAGGGACATGGTCAGCCACATTTTCACATGACATAGCTTTTTTGAATCCCTAAGTTGTTTTCACCTGCTTGCCTAAGCACTGTAGCATAAAATGTTGTGGACTTAGTAAAACTGAAAGTGAAGAGGCAGCTCGAAATAGACAAGGTAATAGAAGAAAACCCTCAGTAAGAGAATTAAAGTGAATAAAAAAATTATATAAATTTAAAGGTTGGTTCTTGGAATAAAAGAAATGAGGGGCAATTTGAGACAGTATGTAAGTTAGGCGTGATAGAAATGTTGAGAGAGGGCTGATGAATAAAGGAAATGTTAATGATGTATTAAAAGTGCAAAGTACTTAGGTAAGTGTAAGTCACTACTATATACTTATTCCTACCCTTCCTTTAGCCGACATTACAACCTAGAAAAGCCCTATTTGATTCTTTGGAAAGCACGCTCAATTAGTGGAAATGTACATAATGGGCAAGCTTATGGTTCTCAGTGCATGCATGTGAGATGTTATTTTTGAGTGAGAGTACTCTGTGTTGTTAAAGCCCTTAAATTATATTCAATCTATTTAGTTGAGTGTGCAGACTATTCTTTTGAGTGAGGGGCACTTGTTGTATGAAAGAATGGGTCATATCTAATGGTGAACATGAAGTTTAATGCTTTGGTTGCAAAAAGTTGTCAAATCAGTGCTTGAGTCATATGATGTCTGAATAGGTTAAGGCCAAGTGTAAATGAGACCATGCATGCTTGAACTGTTAAAAGATACTTGAAAGGAAGTGGTGGATGCACAAATACCAATATTAGGGAGTCTAGGTCTAGGACTAGTTTAGTAATTTGTTCGAGGACGAACAAAGCTCTAAGTGTGGGATGGTGATCTTGGGCGTATTTCTATGCCTAAGAACCAAATAACACACGCATTTTGGCCAAGTTCGAAATCATTTTCTATTAATTGATAGTAGTGTCGAGTCATTTGAATTCATTTATACTAACCAACATTATTAGTTGTGTAGATGAGCATAAATGAAGGAACTAACACTCAAACAAGCATTGGGAAGCACGAAAGGATCAAAGTAAATGAGCAACAAGAAAGAAGAACAAAAAAATGAGGATTAAGGAAGATTCGTATCCCCTCCGTGTCGCGGAGAGGGGTTTTATTCTTTGCTCGTGAATTAGGAGTTGACACAGAATGGTCTGTAATGGAGCCGCATAGCGGAAAAGGGAAGATTACCAAAAACTGGAATTCGGAAAGCACTCCGCGTCATGCCCTTGGTTGCCAGATTTGGTCATTTCGACTTAAATATAAATAGACTCATATTTTATTTTATTAATTATTCTTTTTTTGGGTTTTGAAGAACAATGACTTTGGGAGCTTTTCCATCCGTCCTAGGGTTCATTCCTAAACTCTTTTATTTTCGATCCCTTTATGTTATTTAAACATTGCATAATCAAGATTCTTGATATGAGTAGCTAATTTCTCTAGTTCTAGGACCGCGGCTACTGAATGGTTGTATCTTATTGAAGTTTTATGGATTGAAATTAAATATCATATGAATCAATCTTTTGTTCTTGTTTTCGTATTTTGTGCTTGATCACCACTAAAATAAATATCTTGTCTGAATTGAACTTGGGAGAGGGATAAGAGGATAGAACGTGGGGTAAAAGGACCATGATTATCTCTTAAGATCTAGAGTTAATTTGTATCTAGGATAGGGATATACCTAGAAACCGTGCTTGGTTATTAGACAGGACAAAATCTTAATGCTCGTTATTGGGCCAGCCTATCCCCGCTCAACAATGTAGTTAGGCTGCCTATTATCGTTGGCGATTAGAGGTCGAGAGACCATAATCATATATTTAACCCTATGATTATTGATTCAATAGTTAATTAATATTCATTTAACAAGATAGTATGCATGAATCCTGAAGTGAGCTGCAGCCCTGGACTTTATTCAATTATTGTTCAAACCCTTTTGAAATTGAATTGCATTAGTTAAGTTCTTAATTAGATTTTAGATTATAAAAATATTCACTTCATTATTCTCGATAATACTTGTTTCTAATTGAAAGTATTGGTAAGATCGAATTATTTTAATCTTAAGTCCCTATGGGTACAATACCCGGCTCTTAAAAAGAGCCATTTTAATACCCGAACGACCACGTACACTTGCGTGTGCGATTGGACACAACTAGTTTTTGGCCCCAATGCTCTATTGTGCCTCTTCAAAACCACAATTAACAAATTTGTCAACCTTTGCTAGCACATCATAGATCACACCAATCGGCCTCTTTATTGAACGATCAACCATTAAGAGCCTCATATTTGTTGATTTTGGTTCCTAAAGCCCAAGCTTATTAAATATTAAATTTATGCTTGCACCAAGATCACACAAGACGTTTGCAAAAGTGCACGCACCAATAGTGCATGGAATAGTGAAAGCTCTCATATCATCTTTCTTGAGGACTGCATTCTTTGTCATTACCGCACCACATGTTTGCGGCATTTCAATTATTTCACAATCTTTCACCCTCTTCTTTGTCACCAATTCTTTTATATATTTGGTATAACCCGACATTTCGGTCAAGGCATCCACCAATGGGATATTCACTTTCAAATCTTTCATTGTTTCCATGAACTTAGGAATGTTGCGTTGTTATTTTTCTTCGTCAATCTTTAAGGGGAGGGTGTATTTATCTTAATTTGAGGCAATATAGATGAGGCTTCAATACCGCCTTCATTTGCATTTGTCTTCGGCTCACCTTCAACTTGTTTTGTTTGTGTCTTATCCATTCCCATAGGTGATTAATCATCGGCAATCATCCCTTGAGCATCTACCTTATCGACCTTGCTATTTCTTGCAAAGTCTTTTCACTTCTAGTTACTATGGCTGAAACTTGGATAGGATCTCTCTAATTCTCATTTGCATGAGACATTGAATTCTCATACGAATTAGCATACACAAGAGCAGTCTGTTGCCCCATCTTTTCTTCAAGCAAATTCTATTATATAGATTAGAGAGTTTCAACATGTATGCTTAATGTCAGTTTATTTTTAATAAGGGTATTTGAGTCATTTAATCTATAATCAATATGTATTGTTCTATATTACATGTCATATATCCTATATCTTGAACAGGCACGTAGCATCTTTAATTGTTTCTATATTTCCTCTTCTTTGCTTTCTGTTTTTATCTCTATGTGCTCTCTATCTTCATCTACTTTCTTTAGCATGTGTGTTGAGTGTAGATGCCAAAAGAAATAGCAAGTATGTTGCTTCTCTGCTTCTTTTCTCTTTTTATGGTGCTGTTCTATCAGGTATCATATCATATATTATCGATAATTTTTGGTTATGTTTTCCCTTTTTTGTGTTGCATATTTTTTGAATTTTGCTTTGGATTTCTCTCCTTCTTTGATAATTTCTAATGAAAGCAGTTTCAATTCGATTTTTGTCTGTGTTAAAATTGGATTGAAATAAAAAAATTGTAGGATTTTCTTTTGGACTACAAGAAATTTCTAAAGTTTGGGTCTTTATTGGATCTACAAATTTGAATTGAGAAAATAAAACAAATACAAAAATTATAGATTTAATAGCCAATTTATAGCTTTTCATTTTCTAACATGATAGTAATAGATTTTGAAAAGAAAATTATGATCTAGCAACTTTTTTCCTTTTTTACATTAAAAGAACATGACTTCCTTTATTTTTTTTGATGAAAATATTATAAAACTTTATTATTTGCATCTCTAGATGATGTTTCTTTCTAAGTAATTTTTATTGGTCTGAAAGTTAATTTTTTGTTGCAACTTTTGAATTTGTAAAGTTGATTACTAATATTTTGTTGTTTTAAATACTCAAATTAGAAGGTAATTTTTTTTGTATTGAAATTGAATTTGTGAAAATATTATACGTTTATAGTTCTATAATTTGTGAATATATCTTAATGTCTGGTAAGTTAAATATGTGCCGACATGTTAACCAATGGTAGAAAAGTCTGTTGAAAAATGTCTAATGAAAACAAAAAGAATAGATGAAAGCTATGAAAGAGCACACGAGGATAAAACAAGCTAGACGTCATGAACTATATACAATGATACAAGCTAATAAGCAAGAGGATTTCTCAGTGAAGGACAAGCAGATAAAGCTAAATATTTGAGTACGACTTCGAGTAAGGAAAATGTCACAAGACTTCGAATAAGGTATTAGAAATGTCACGCCCAAAATCCCATTAAGGAGGACCGGTACCCGTTGCTGAGAAGGCTCGGGAGGACCAACCTGTAATCATGCTCTATCTATGAACATTTAAAGGTGCTGCCACAGTGGGTAACATGTTTTAATGAAAGTAGACAGTATTAACAAGCCAAAAGAAAGTGCACATGACTTGGCCGTTGGGCCATGATGTCTAAGACACGAGACACAACCACACTTCACTATACATAGTCTACAAAGCCTCTAAATGATAAAACATTATGGGTTAAGGTCGGGATAGGCCCTGCCTTACACTTAGCTACTATACAATACCAAAATACATGCTATAGACTCGGAAAGCCCCGAATCAACTTGGAGCTCACCAATTAGGAGATCTACTAGCTCCTGTACCTCCAGCATGAATTGCAGGTCCCCCGAGAGAGACGTCAGTACGGGAGAATGTACTGAGTATGTATGGCATAAAGTACTATATCTGAAATAAGAACTCAAATGAAATCATATACCAATGTAAGGATACAAGACCACCTTTTCTCATATTATGGAATCATGTACTTTACATTCTTTTCTTTACTTTATCATTCTTTACGTTTTACTCTGTGCACAACATATAATACAAATGACCAGCTGATCATTGGTGGACATATAAATCGGGATCGACCCATGCTAGGCTTTCCTTTAACCCAGGGATACCACCCGTAATATTGGGATCGACCCATGCTAGGTGATTCTTCCACCCCTGGGATACCACCCATCAATAAGCAGATTCATTTAATATCTTTCCATTAACATTTGAGATGATTCTTTTGGTGATCATAGCATTTTGAGTTGTGGGACTATGTCAACAAGTGACGTGTAATAATCATATAATGCAAGAACAACAACATAGAGAGTAGTTACACAATTAGTGAAATGCATAGGAGCTGAAATACTATATGGACCTTATTTAGTTAAAAGGAGAACTCATGCAGGGTATTCAATGTATATGTACAGATTTGACAATGAACATGTATTGGAACGTGCAGACATGTTAAAGAGTGAGAACAAGGTCATAAGTCGTGTTGGAGCTGGTAGGCTGCCTCTATGTGTCGAGGACGAGTCTGAATTTCATGCCAATTAGAAAATCGAAAAGCCTTACATACCTTCTTGTACCACCTTGTAGTTACCTTGAAGTACCTTTCTTTCTTTTCAAATACTTATCTACAATAGAGTAGGACATAAACTAGTATTAGTAGTTACTAAACATGCTTAGGCAGTCCAATCTCACTCAACAATAATGCTCGGGCAGCAACCCGTAATTACCAAACTAAGGGTGTTCTTTCAACCCCACCTTTTTTTATTGCATTTGTACACTACACAGCTATATTTCAATATCAACAATTTACACCCTTCCCAGACATCAACCAAGCTATCCCCAATATGTTTACACATCAACCTGTCCCAAAACAGTCCTAACAATCCAACATACAATAGAGGACGTGAAACCATAGTTTCCCATCATCATCCCACGAGTTCTAATCAACAGTATACTTAAAATATCATACTTAGACTCGTGTTTAAGGAAGACAAAGATAGGGCAGTCACTTTACCTTAATTCTTATAACTCGTTTTCTTTTAACTTTAACTCTTCAATAACTTGGGCTTCCCTTCACATAGGTCAAAGAAAAAGAGAAAAGCCTCTCAATAAAAAAGGAAAGTGAGCAATTAAACTTTTGACAGATTCAGTCCTCTACTTGTTCTTAACTAATAACATGTTTATCTAGCATTCCATGAGAGAACTAGGCTAAATCCATTAGTAATTTCACTTATCTTACCTTGCAAGGGCTTGGGTTTATCCAAGAACCCTAGGAAACTTGTGGCTGCTGCTATGCTTTGAA
>JAJOOR010008960.1:0-39165 GCA_036250505.1 Solanum acaule
GGCATATTGATTTTAATCTAGTAGAGGGATTAGGTTCATAACAAATAATTTAGTTAAGGATATACATCTTGCCCATTTAAACATTTATTTGATGTTAAAATTGACATGGCGCGGAATTTCAACTTATGACGGAAAAACCCTCCAAAAAATAATTTAAGCAAATAACCAATGAGCTTTCCATGCATATATTATCCTCACACTTAAGGATGAAATAACAAGAATATTACCTACTTCCGAGTACCGAAATCAGTCGGTTCATGCTTCACACAAGTATTCAAAACAAATAGTAAATTTAGTATATTACAAGACTTGGGTTTACACACCCCAAAAAGAACAAAACATATAGTCATACTTATATTACAACTCATGGTGACATGATCAAATCAACCCTCAAATTTCTTGTAAATATACAACACATAGATCATGTACAAGTCCTAAGGTTTATACAAAATATAGATGCCTATATGCAAATGTGATCTTCCTTGAGGCTCTCAAAATCTCCATCTCTAATGGCCAGCTTCATGCATCCTCTCGAACATTTCCTACGATAGAAACAACTATCGCTAAGCATATAGCTTAGTGGTGCAAAAACTATGGGTTCGGATCCCTCAAATTCACCAAGTTACCTTTCTCAAGTCATGGGCAGCATAATTGAACATAATAAATAAATCAAGTAAACAATATATAAAGAGTATCAAGTTCGATATTTAAAGATCCAAATATTAAGAACGCTCATAGCACCATTTTCCAAGAGATTCAACAATAAGTCTCACCCAATATATATATCATGTCGTCACACCAAAGCACAAACAGGTATCAAGAAGGGCCGACGCCCTGTATCAAGATGGGTCAAAGCCCAATAATTAAGAGAACCAATAACCATATTAAAGATGGCTTTCTAGTTCGTACTTAAAATGGACAACTTCCATTCTTAAGACGGACTAAAAATCTAGAGTCAAGATGGCAAATGATCCGAATCAAGAGTCATGCCAATAGCGACAAAGTCACTGCCACAAGAAGGACAAGGTCCCAACAAGAGTGCCAAGTGATCAAACAATCCGTACAAGTGGGCGAGTTACAAAAGCGTCTTTAACGTCTTAAAGGATACCAACACGACAATGCAAAGTGACAAAAGGTAACCAAGGTACCAAGATCAACTTTTAGATATACCAGCAGTTAAAAGAGTGCAAGTACAAGTTTATACACAAACCTCAGTGCTTTAGCAAAGAAACAGTCCAACACAACTTCGCGAGTTCAGACCGTAGACCAACCAACGTTTCAAGATCCTCAACTTGTTCACGAGTATATACAACCTTAAAAATACAATTAAATAACTTCTTTAATTCCTAGCAGCTCAATAATGTCGAAGTAAAACAGGAATATTAACACAAGTAAGCTTAGCCTGTACAAATACGACTATGCTCCCAAAACAGTAATTCTTGCCAGCCTAGTACCTCATGTCGCAACTTAGATTTGAAAAGGAAAATGGCAAAACTAGACTTTATAAACTTCATGAAAGATGTAGATGCATCTCTTAGGGTTGCAAACAAACAAGAATCACTGCAAAATATATTTCGTACAAAACTATATATTCAAAACACTAACAGTTGATCATACGGGATTTCAAATTCCGAAATCTGGACAGAACTTTCCCTATGTTGCGTTCCATATTTCGAATCCATAACAGCTAAATTAGAGTTTTACATAAATATAAGAGTTGTAGGTATACTAATTAGCTTTCCAAATCATATTTATTCACTGTAAAATACGTTTTATAGAATGAGATATGCATAAACTACCAAATACTACTCAGCTCAGATTTCGTCACTTACCAAAAAGGACTAGTTTTTCTCTTGTGATTTTGAAGAACAAATGGTTAGATAATGTTCTAAGGTTCTTAGACTTCAGGTGAGACGAATTTTACTAGAAGAGGTGTCAAAATATAGTCTCAAAAGTGAGGCTAGTCACATGTACAGCTGCCTCCAAAAGGTGGCTGCCCCAAAAAAGGTTGGCTGCCCAAAATGCATACATATATAACTATATGTATAACCCTCACCTCCCTTTCAAGTTATACATAATTGTAATTAGAATATTACGTAAATATCCCAATACAATACCTTAAATTACGACCACAATTATGTTAAGCAAGATTGCAAATATCACAAAATTTCATGTTCCCAAAATGAGAATAAAGCATATTGTAGTAATTAAGCAATGGTGTATCGACAAGCGACTCTTGGTTAGTAACTAGGGGTGTTACAAAACTGTTCTTACTATTTCTAACCTCGTCAAATCATTCTTAAAAATCAAAAAGCTCATTACCAAGTTATTTTGCTAAACACGTAATATCCGTTTTAAATCCCACTTGACAACCCCTTTCACTGAGGTCAAATCTGAGAATGTTTCCTCACCATTGGTGAGAGAAGGGAACAAGGGCTTGACCTTAAACATAATCACATACGCACGATTAGGAATGAAAGCATAGTAGTTTCCTAAAGTCATATAGCCTCTCGAAGATAAGTAACAGACGTCTCTGCACCGATTCGCAAGACTCTACTAGACTCACTTGTTGTACTCGTGAGACCGATGAACCTAAAGCTCTGATATCAAATTGTCACGACCCAAAATCACAAGTCGTGATGGCACCTATGCTCCCAACCGATAGGTAAGCCAACCCAATAAGTTAACCAATTCCACTTAAAATATCGAAAAGTAAGTAGCAAGTGAATATCTTATATACTAAGTCTTTTAAATAAAATGCAGAAAATTGAAATACCAACCAAGTTATATTAATAGAGATAATTAAATGCCACGAAATGTTCAACCACTAATAACACACATAATCAATGAGAATGAGGGATGTAATGAGATGCAAAGAAATGTGACACCATGAATGATATGCCTCAAATGTCAAGTACTCTCTCAACTGTATATACATGCTACTCCTCAGAAATACATCGAGAGTTCATGACTCATGGGGGACTCGCGAGGTCCATATACCGACATAGACGATCTCCACGTGTCTGTGAGGATGATCTCAACTCACTATCATAAAATCAAACAATCCCCAGCACGGACGATCTCCACGTGCCCAACTTATAATCAAAATCAATCACTTGCATGGACGATCTCCACGTGCCCAAATTATAATCATCCTCGATCTCAACACGGACGATCTCCACGTGTTAGACCTTTACTCATACTCAATCTCATGTAAATGCATGTGCACAATATGATATCAATAAAAGGGGATGATGAAGCATTTCAATAAATCAAATGTCGCTATGACATATAATCACCTCAATTATCACAAACATATGGGTTCAATAAGGAAAAACAACCATACAAAATAAATCAAGTCACTAAATACATCAGCTAATGTCCATATGCTTTGGCATTCTCAAATTTCAATCTATCATATTATAGTAATAAATTTTCCCTTTAATAACAGCGGTACTCATACCAATTCCCGTCACACCATTGGTACGAGACCCCCATCTTTTGCCCTTACCCATTGTATATTCTATTTTTGATATTTAATTAGAAAACGTCCCTCAACGAAGTCTAGGAAGTCTTAACATACCTTGAATGTCGAACACGTATCACAATCCTCAAGATTTTGCCTTTTCCTTTCGTAAAGCTTCTGAATATTTACAATCTATCTAATATGCATTATTCGTAAGTAAATAAGTTCGTAGACACCCATATTGCTATACATCTAGCCTAGACCCCAAAATCATTCAAAAGTTGAATCTAGGCTCAGAAGGACAAAATTGAGATTTTATTAATACTAAATTACCCATATCATAGACTCCAAATTTATATCACCTAAACTAATTATAAGAAGCAAATTGTTGGACCATTGTCTTGAAAACAAGCAGACACGAATAAATTACATCAAATTAGTCACAATTGGCATTAAGCATGCATCCAGATCCTAACTTTGGTACATTTCATAAGGAAATCACTCTTATTTATTATTAGAATAAGATTTCAATTAAAATGGAGGGATCTGCCCTTTATTTCCTTATATATATAAATCTACTCCATTAGTACAAAAGTAATTCTTGGATATGAAATCAACCTACAAATTGACCTGGAGAACCCCACAAGAGTATTTCAAGACACAAAAATATACCAAGGGTTTAAATAAGTGATACAATGATCCTGAAGCAAGGTAACAAATAGAATCTTCACCTATTCACTACGAATTTCACTAAGCTATCCTTAATTCCTAATGATGGACTAATCCTATTTTATTTTTTTTTGTCATCACCTACTCATGATTGATTCAGTAATTTATTCCAACCTAATGAAACCCAAAGCTAACACCCGTAAATTGGTTCCTAGGGCCTAATGATATCACATCTCCACATTACTACTGCTATAAATAATTAACACTATAAATATGATAACTAAAAGAATCAAGCCTTGGTCTTATCCATGATTTCCTTGAAAACTTTGATGTAAAGATTGCTTTGTAAGCTTTTGTGCCTCCTTTGCCCAACACTTGTGATAATATGACAAACCCTTCCCACTTAATTTCATTATGGTACACGGATTACATATTTAGGGCACAAAAAGATTTATTAACTTGGCCCATTAACCACCAACTAAATTAATTAATTAAAATTTATCCACTAATTAAATAACTATAGTTAAATGAATAATTCAAAATTCCTATTTAATATTTATGGGAAAACAATTTTATGATAGAAAGAGGTTTAGTGCTCAAAATGGCCTAACAGGTCGTTACATGAACTTAATCTTGTGTGTTGCTGATCTTGTGAGTGCCTTTATGTGGAACTTGTGATTAATGAATATTGAGTCTATTGTTGGGAATATGAAATTGTTAGAGTGCTTTGGTTGAGCTGTGTGCTTTGTAAATTGTGAACTGTTAGGTTGGGCAGGTTTTATACATGTGATAGTTGTGGAGGTTGTGATTGATGAACATTGAGCATGTTGTTGAGGATATGTAATTGTTAGAGTGTTGTGGTTGAGTTGTGTGCTATATATATTGTGAACTATTAGGTTGGGCTAGTTTTATGCAGATTGTAGTTGTGGAGGTTCGAATGGGGTGTAAGAAGTACCCGTATTCTATTCCCTTAGCTTGTGCTTAGAAGTTACTTGCTGAGTACCATGTGGTTTGGTACTCACCCGTTGCTACTACATTTTTTGTAGGTTACTAGTCTGAACCTTCGATGTAGTTTCTCTTCTCTTCTTGTCCGAGGCTTCTTGTGGAGGTTTGTGAGGTAGCTTCTTGTCATCTCGACGGACCTTCTTACTTCTATTTATGATGTTGTTCTATTCTAGAAACAATGTCATTTGAGACTTGTGTTTTTTTTCTTTTGAATCAATTGTAATACTTTAGAGGTTTGTATACGTGACAACCAGGTTTTGGGGTTTTTATTAAGTTGACTTAGTTATCCACACTTCTAATATATTTGAGATTTCAAGATGTCTTACTTCCGCATAGTTTGTGATATTTGTATTTTAGGCTGACTTGTCTTGGTGGGATAAGACGAGTGCCATCACGTCCATTTTTGGGTCGTGATAAAATGGTATCAAAGCCTCAGGTTCATAGGTCTCCCGTGTGTACAAGCCGAGTCTAAGTAGAGCCTCGAGGATCGGTACGAAGACGTCTGTACTTATGTTCGCGAGGCTATAGTGACTTTAAGGAAAAATCTTCACTTCTTGAATCTCTATCATGCATCTTTTGTCTGTTCTGATTTTTATTGCTTCATTCCATTCTCTCTTACTTATGTGATGACTCATGTGTTGTTCCTCATGTGAGCAGTTGGTGTGTTGTGTATGGCTTGGAGGTTAAATTTTGGTTAGATGTGATAAACTTATGAAAATGATATTTAGTCAAATTCAGAATGTTAAGCAACTCAAAGGGATTGACTTAGGTGATGGCTTGACGAAATATTTTGAGAATATTTGAATGATGAGGTTGAACAATGGTTTGATGGACTTCATGAATATGCTATCCTTTTTAGGCTAGTTACTGAACTGTTGGAATAGTACTTGTGTGGTATAGGCAATATCTTGATTAGTTGGATAATTAGAAGTGGAATGATTAAAATGATGGATAGGTAATGAACAGTGTCACTTTGGAAACTAAAGTTAATAAATTTGTATATGTATGGGTTGCTTAGAGAATGAGAAGAATGATATTGCGCCAATTGACGTCAGAATCTCTTTTGTGGTTTTGTAGATTGAGTGTATACTAAAGAGGGTTATGATATGACTACTACAACGGTACCGATGCTTACTTGGTTAGAGTTATGGAGTGTGTTACTTCTGCTATCGACCTGACCTACGAAAGAATACATATAGCTTTGTCTAGATACGAAATGAATTTGATAATGTTTTTGCAGTTATTCAATGGATAGAAATGTGTGGGCTATTTATGTACAATCTTTTCGAGGGGTAGGATGTTTTCTAATGGTGGATCTAACTAACTTTCACGATGTGGTACTAGTGTTATATGAAAACTGATACGTCGATTGTCAAGTGTAAATACTAACTACTTAAGGATTTATCAGTTGTATCACATGCTCATATAATAAGATTTGATGTTGCATTCATATTTGAGAAACCAACTAGCTTGTTACTGCGATCGAATGGGTTAAGTATTATTTATAAGAAAGCTTTGAGTGGTGGATCTTTGGGTACAATATTAATGCATTCAGGTTGTGAAATGTATATCAGGTATTTTAAATAAGTGGTGATTTCATCGTAAGCTCCATGGAAGTGGATTGATATTAGGATGACAAGCTTATGGGTAAAAGAAGTCCTAACGAGTATACTTGCGTGAAGGTAATTGAGAATTTTAGTGTGTATAAAATTGAGTTAGTCCTTTGGATTTGATTGGTATAACTGGGTTAGAGGTATCATGTTGATGATAAGGTTGACTTCGTGGTGATGTCAAAGGCAGACTGAGCATAATGGTAATAAGAGTTCGTGATGGATTGTGATTAGGATGCAGCTATATGATAAAGATTGTTGGTTAAATGGATTTTGTATGGTAATGACTACTTGCGAGTATCTAATGTTGTGGTTTTCTACTATTTGGTGAGTAACATGGTTGTATGAAAAGTTTTAGGAGATGCTGGGACACCACTTGAATAGAATTGAAAAGAGCTAGAGTCATAATGAAAAAAAAGTTTAGTGGGATGTAGTGTAGCCTTCGGAAAGAGGTGCGAGCAAAGATTATTTACTCTGATTGCAAGGGTTAAAGAGATATATTTAGAGGGTTGAGAATTGGATCCAGAGACACGTGGTTCTATCTGTTTTGCTATGGTTATGGTGATAGTGTTACATGTAGTTCATATCAATTAAAAGTTGTTTAATAAGAATTGAGAAAGAATCCTATAGACGTTCAACTTGAGTTGTGATGATAGGTTCTTTTGTGGTTTTGAGTTTGATAATGAGTATGATTGGATTTGTAGCGGAGGATATGATAAGGTCGATGGAGAGGCGATTAATGAAAAGCTAAGATACAAGAATTCATAAAAATTTCCAATGTATGAGCTAATGTTGATAGATAATGGGATTGGGCTACATACTTGAAATCAAAATTCAAGTTTTTCATTATGAGTCTATGTTCGTGGTAGTATGTTTTGTCAAGGTATGGATTAGTAAGGTAAGAAATGATTGACCTCATTGAGCACTTGGAAGGACTTGTGCATAATTTGAGTCGTATAATTTGGTTAATTTTGATCGTAAAGGACATAAAAGAGGTTTTACTTAAAGTTTTGGTTTAGAAGATGATGTAAATTTCATGGGTTGTTGGTCAAAGGATAAGAATTGTAAGCGAGTTAGCGAACGAAATAAGAGTCTAGTGTATTGAAGAGTTCAACGTATTTGAAAATTTGACATGGGAAGAACTTTAGAAAGGTAAAAGAGTAAGACCTCTCGTATAGACCCTTGGTTCAGAATTGAAGGTTATATGGATTTTTGCCTTTGAATTAAGATATGCCTATGAGATGTGACCTGGTTCGATACAGACTTACTGGTGGTTTATCAACGACTTTTATAAAGATTGAGTTTGGGTTTGGGTGACAAACAATGAAGTGTGGAAGATTCTATGTGGTTATGTCGAGCTAGATTGTTCAAATTATGATAGGTAACATCTGGATGTTCAACGGTATAGACCTACAGTTCTACATGGTTATGAAAGTGTTGACGGAATTGAAACTACTTTGTTGATGGGACTACACACAATGATGTGATGTGTTACATGGACACTTGATAGTAAATAAAGGTTATGTGCTCATAATATATAGACTTATTGAGGTGACCAACAATTTCTCTAAGTTTTGGCAGGATATGTATAAGTGTGTGAATGATAGTTGAAAGTTGGTATGTAAAAGATTGTGTGGAGTTGACACTAGACGTGATTCAATAGCTTTATGTTGATGAGAAAGTACTATCAAATTTAAAATTAGTGTTATCAGCCTTGGGTGGGACCCTTATCTATCATGGGGTGCTTAAATGGAAAGAGATGGAGCCATAGTTTGAAATTTTTGGAAGCTACAATGTACTTGCTAACAATACTTTGATACTAGTGATGGTTTGAGAGTAAGGTAAATGCATGGTGTGGTTATGATGTTGTTGGTATTAAGAGTATTGGCTTCAATGGATACTGTGAGAAGTATGTGAGGTTTGATAAATCAAGTATGTGTAAGATTATAATGGGGATCAGACCAGTTGATTGTGGGTGACAAAAATAATAATCAAAGAGATGGAGTCATATGAATGAAAATGTTTGACGTGGGCGCTGTGGAGGGAGTATATTGTGTTATTCAATTTTGGTTCCGTATATTCTTATGGGACCCATCTACTTCGTTTCGGACATGATTTGGAGTATAATTCGTTGTATATGCACACATGTGTGTCTATATCTGTGGGTGGATTCCTAGTGGTGGATCGGGTGTACCGATCCTGCGATGTCCTCTTGGTAGGGTAGGATGCTTAGGCAGGCTTGGTTATTCTGTTATATGACATATTTGGTGTTTACTTGGAGTAGTTGAAATATTCCGCTGGTTCTACACGCATGACTTTGCTTATGAGAACTTATAAAAGAGCTTTCGTGAATAGTAATAGTTATCCGACAGTGTTGTTAAAGGTTCTGTATCCTGGTGTGTACCGCTTGTTGGGTGGTTACTTGATCTTATTCTTCTTTGGGTTAGATAACAAACTGTCCAAGCCTTTCAAGCCCTACTAAATAAAGGGGGATGCGTTGTTGGCTGCTTTAACCCCACTTCTGCTCAACATCGATCCTCTCGATGAGTACCCAATGTCTAAGGATCAATTTTTTTTATAGCATAAACTCGTGAAAAAATTATGTTGTTAGAAGGGAATCTTGATAAGATATGTGATGGTTTGTGCATTACGAGTGTGTAGTGGTTGGTTTAGGTTCACTTCTGGTAATGTTGGGTCTTCTTCTATCTTTTTTCCTTATGTTCTAGGACAAACATGATTTTTAGTGGTGGATAATGTAATGACCCGGAAAATTATTTTTAGAAATTTTCATAAAATTACCATTTCACCCCTCTCGATAGTTACCCGAGCTATTTATAATTAGTGGAGGAAGTTGGTTTGAAAATTTTAAAACTATATGTTTAACTACAATTATTTAGTTACTGAGTATTTATTAAATAACTATTTTTTACTAGTTGATGGTTAATGGGCCAAGTCCATAGTTTATTTAATACCTTATACCATTTAACCCAGATTCATTAAAATAAAGTAAGTAGGGTTTACTATTTTGAAGTCATTAATTAAGGGGGGGAAAAGAAAAGGAACTGTGGCGGAAAACAACTACCGATGCTCCATATCCCTAAGGTCTGTATGCTCGTCCCTTTGGAATATTTTGTTATAAATTGAATTGATAAGCATCTATCTTAATATGATTATGATATATTGGTTAGATATAGAATTGGCAGGATACAACATGTTGGTTGGAAGTTTATCATGCATAGTAATTAGTACTCCATTTCTTTACTGAGTTTGGACTAATGTTTCATTTATTTTTTATAGGGAACAAGACATGTACTAAATATATTGTGGGATAGTAGTTTATTTATTATGTTGTAATGATAAAGGTTATAGTTGAAATAAGTATTACAAGTCATATATTTGTTTAATTGGATAAAGTGCAGGAAATTGGAAGTTAGAATAAAAATTGCACTGAAAAGCATTTTTTGTTGTGGCTTATTGGGAGGACATGCATTTTATTATTAATTTATGGGTTAATAATTAGAAAATTATAGTTCAATATAATTAGAAGTACGGAATGGAGTATTTAATCGATTACTTTCTCGAGTGCAAGTTACTGGTTTGGTAACTTCACCATGAATTTGACTTCTTATGATTATTGTATAAATATTCAAGTTTTAATAATATTGAGATAGATAATTAAATATTAGGTGTCTTATATTATATGAATATTATTAGATTTATGAAATTTGGAGAAAATTGAAAGAGTTGACATGTTAATTGACATCAAGATATGCGAACTTGATTATAGAGTTGGTGAATTTTTGGGTCTAGGCTAGACATACTGTAATATGAGTGTTGTCAGTTTCAAAATCTTATTGAAATTATTAATGTGAATAGATTGCCTTGATTTGGAAGCCAACGAAAGGGGGTTCCAGAGTGATTGTTCGACTATTTGAGGCAAGTGGATTTCTAAACCCTTGTTAAGTGCATAGAATCGTGTATTTCCTTGTGGTATGTGTTGTGGAGTAATGGGACTTGGTGATGGATTGACTTGTCCCTATTGAATAATTCTAAAGATGAAAAAGGGGTGATAAAAGGCAATGTTATTAATTGTTGGTGTGTGATGTGTTGAGAATGGTTTGAAAGGCTTATTGACTTATTCATGATGTTGTATCACTATTGTGTTGTTGTGAATTGTGCATTATTATGAAAATGGTCATCACCTCATTATTTATGTGAACATGTCATTTGCATTGTTCTGAGACATGGTTGTGAAATATGTTATGTGAATTGAGAAAGAATAAGAAATTAAAGAGGATGTACCATTTCGAGGGACGTGTCGTGTGCCGTGACTGATACTATATTTCGAGGGATGTATCGTGCGCCGCAATGGATACTATTATCGAGGGTTGTGTCATACACTGTGATAGATGCATGGACAGATATGTGCCCCATGGGTCCCAGACTGAGAGAAAGCGAGTATGTATCATTAAGTCAGACATGCATCACTATACTTGACATTGCATTTCATTAAATTGAACATCCTTATCATTGATAAACTTAATCTTGTCTTGTGTGTTGTTGATCTTGTGAGTGCCTTTATGTGGAACTTGTGATTAATGATATTGAGTCTGTTGTTGGGAATATGAAATTGTTAGAGTGTTGTGGTTGAGCTGTGTGCTTTGTAAATTGTGAATTGTTAGGTTGCGCTGGTTTTATACAGGTGATAGTTGTGGAGGTTGTGATTGATGAATATTGAGCCTGTTGTTTAGGATATGTAATTGTTAGAGTTTTGTGGTTGAGCTGTGTGGTATATAAATTGTGAACTATTAGGTTGGGTTGGTTTTATGCAGATTGTAGTTGTGGAGGTTCTGTTGGGGTGTAAGGAGTACTGTATTCTATTCCCTTAGCTTGTGTTTAAAAGTTTGCTTGCTGAGTACTGTGTGGTTTGGTACTCACCCGTTGCTACTACATTTTTTGTAGGTTACTAGTCCGGACCTTCGTGATACTTTCTCTTTCTCTTCGTGTCCGAGGCTTCTTGTGGTGGTTTGTGAGGTAACTTCTTGTCATCTCGGCGGACATGCTTACTCCTATTTATGATCTTGTTCTATTCTAGAAACAATGTCATTTGAGACTTGTGTTTTTTTCTTTTGAATCAATTGTAATACTTTAGAGGCTTGTATACGTGACAACCAGGTTTTGGGGGTTTTATTAAGTTGACTTAGTTATCCGCACTTCTAATATATTTTAGATGTCAATATGTCTTACTTCCGCATAGTTTGTGATATTTGGGTTTTAGGCTGACTTGTCTTGGTGGGATAAGACGTGTGTCATCACGTCCATTTTTGGGTCGTGACATATTTATTATAATCTAATAACTTTATAGTATATATTTGAAATTAACCTTTATATATTGTATTGTATAAACAATGCATATGGATGTATGTATATTTTTTATACATAGATATACATCATATATGCATGATTATATACTATGTGTACACTACTGATACATTTCATTACTATTTATACAATACCGATACATTACATGTACCAAATATTGATCTATACGAAAGTCACTTGTTTTTTTTATTTTGATTTCATATTCTCTTTCATGACCCGCTTTCTCATTCTCTTTCCATCACTAGTTAGAAATAGACTAGAACATTCTCTGGAACATGTCGTAGAGGGATACTTGTAAATCACTAGATAGTCATACAACACTTGTCCCAACTGCCAAGTTTGACTTAGCCCAAGCAATGTCCAAAGACTCTCATTTCTTTCTTTCTTGGTCAACAACTAAGCATTTTTCCAACACGTCTCTCCTCTTTTTTAGAGAGGGGGGAAGGGGAGGGAGGGGGGAGAGATATTACTATTTATGAAAAATAATTTATTTCCATTCACCCCGAGTGATCTTAACTTTATGCAGAGTTCCACTTCTTCCTTCAACAATTATTTTTGTTGATATTTTTTTTGTCACATATATGAAAGAGTTAGAAATTTGTTCCATCACGTTGTTTTCATTTTTTAATGTGATAAATATTTTGAGATACTAAAAATGCAACCCACAATTTTTCTCCCATTTAGCCATGGTTCTTGCATTGCTAAACCTCGCACTTTATATATATATATATACACACACACACACTCCTCCAAAGTGCATTACTTAGTTATTATTGTATTGTTGGAGTTCTTACTTTAAATGTAATATAATATAAATAAATATTGATATAAATATAGAATATATACTAAATTGATATTAATTTAACATTCATGTTAGGGAGTGATCAAATTTTAGTGAACTTTGAAATTGTCAAGTTCTGTAAATCAAACTTGAGTTTGTATTAAGAAGAGAAGAATAGAAGCATAAAAAAATCTTAGTTTAAAAATTTGAGGAAACCCTTCTATTTATAGTTAACAAAGGGTAGTATAATCATGTGCATATTATTTCTTATCATAAAAGTTACAACCTTTTAGAAAGGTCACAACTCATTAAAAAAGTCACAAGTCTTTGGAAAAGTCGTAACCATTCAATGTGAAATGGTGTCTTCTTTTAATATAATATAAACAAAAAGCAAATAAATATAATATAAAATATAGAAGATATATTATATTGAGTGTTTTAAGAAGAAGAAGAACAATGAAAAACATTAAAAAATTATAGTTTAAAAATTTGAAGGAAACCCTTCTTTTTATAGCCAACAAAGGGTAGTGTATGAAAAATGTTTATTGTGCCTTATCAAAAAAATAAGAAAGTCACAACATTTTAGAAAAGTCACAACCCTTCAAAATGGTCACAACTCATCGGAAAAGTTATAACTCTTCGAAAAAGTCACAACCCTTCACAAAAGTCACAACTCTTCGAAAAAGTCGCAACCTTGTAGAAAAGTCACAACTCTCCGAAAAGGTCACAACTCATCAGAAAAGTTATAAATCTTTGGAAATTTCACAGCCCTTAAATGTGAAAAGGTGTCTTCTCTTAATATAATAATGTAATGACCTGATTTCTTCGTTAGGGAAAAGCCAATGGAGAAAGAATTGGGACCAGAAAACTTTTGAGTAGTGACTTGGAAATTCCTAGCCTAGTCCAGATTCTGAGTCATGTGAGGTCTAGGGAAATATAGTAATGAATGAGAGATTTAATAATGAATTTGATTACATGAATTGATAACCAAGACGTTAAGGAGCCCGTACAACTTTACGAAATCAAATTCGGGAGAGTAGAATTCCTGAAACTGGTCTTAGCATGAACGGGTAGTTTTTGAATGTCAAGGTTTGAAGATGTGTTGTGAAATGTGGGAGAAACTCTAATTTCGACGTTTTGTCTTCGTGCAAACCGCTGTGGCGGGATGGGGTCAGCTGTAGCGGGCTAGTCATGACTTAAGTCGGGGAAAAACTCCAATATCGTTATTTTCTGCAATCTTCGTTCTTAAGAGTTAGGAGATGACCCAAGACGAATTCTTGACAATTTTCCACGACTTTTGGTGCTAAAGGTAAGGATTTCACTCCCCTAATCTGTTTATTCGATCCATAGAACTTAGATTCATAGGTAATTATCATTGGGGGAGGGTTTTGGCCTGAAGTTGATGGTGGGAAAAGGCCCTAGCTGCACCTTAGGATCATGGGTTTGGTCTTTTGTTATTGGGTTTGTTATAATCCGGATAATTAGACCTTAATTTGTTGATCCTTTCATTATATTACTTGTTTGTAGACCTAGAACAAACGGAAAGAATCCGGAAAGGGAAGAATCAAGTGTCTTAGGAGGATTTAAGATTGATTTCGAGGTAGGTGATGGTTTGAGTTCCTGTTTGTGTAATACATATTGGTAATTGCTTCATTGTAATGCATGCATGTATGTGAATGAGGCACTTTTGACCAAACCTAATGAAATGAGTATGAATGAACAATTGTATGTCATAAATCAACACTTGATTGTATGATTATGAGTATGTACATTATGATTGTGGTTGTGTTGATTGGATTGGGTGTCACGTTCCAACACATATATTGGATCGGGTGTCACGTTCCGACACATATTTTGGATCGGGTGTCACGTTTTGACACATATTTTGGATCGGGTGTCACGTTCCGACACATATTTTTGATCGGGTGTGACGTTCCGACACACTAATTGGGATCGGATGTCACGTTCCGACACACTAATTGGGATCAGATGTCACGTTCCGGCACACTAACAATTTGGGTATGGGTTCCATGAGAGGACCATTGTATTGTCATATATATTTGCTATTGAGAATGTGGAATTGTACATTACTCCTGAAATGATAACTAATTATATATATCTATGTTGTGATTGTTGGTATGTATTTCGCTTGTTGGAATAGCCGCGTGATCCTACCAGTACACTATGGTTGTGTACTGATACTGCACTTGCTCGTTCTTTGTTGAGTACAGGGCATCTTCAGGGGGCTATTGATAGACCTCAGTTAGGAGATCAGTGATCGAGATCGGATTTCAAGGGTGAGCTAGTTCTTTCAGGCTATTATGGAGTCCTTCCTATTGTTTAGTCCATTTTCTTCGGACTTAGACTAGTTAGATATTTCTTATGTTAGTTGGGGTTGTACCCCTTTTTCTCAGGCTTGTTGCACTTTAGATGTTTTGGTATAATGACTTTCAGGTTCTAGGGGTTGTTCTTTCGCATTAGTTTGGTTAGTTTTATTTAAACCTTTGGAGTTTATGGAACTCAATATAAATTTTGTATTTAAACCTGCTTCCGTATCTTTAAATGTTTAGATTTTGGGTTAGTTTGCTTACTTGGACTGTAGTAATTGTTCTCCCACCAAAAGGTTAGTGTGGGTGCCAATCACGGCAATCTGGGTCGTAGCAAATAAAATATAAATAAATAAATATAATACAATATAAAATATAGAAGATATACTAAAATTGGTGTTTTAATTTGGGGGTATTATAATAATTTAACATTTATATTAGATAGTTCATTCTTTCAAGATAGTATAGATAGATAAAAAAGATAGATATAGATTTTTCTAATTTTAATTTGATATGAAAATTTTAAAAATAAATAAACTTTTAATTTAAGGATATGTAGAATATATAAAAATGTCTTTATACTTTATGGTCTTAAAGATGCGCCCCCACCCCAAGAAAAAAGAACACTATATATTAAACTAAATAAAAATAAAAGTACAACAAATAAATTTGAAACGGAGGAGTACTTATTAAATCTAGTTTGGACTCTTCAAACAAGTTTCTGATCAAATCTTTTTTCTCCAACAGTTCGAGACTTTTCACATCTTGAACACCAAGTTATGCAACAGAAAATCATTGAACTTCTTGTCAAGTAGAAGTTGCTCCAAGAGTATATTTATGGCTATGAGAATGAGTACATATTAATTATCTAGATAGTCTTCTCATTTGAAGTTGAGTTATTTCATTCTCCTTGTTGCATTAATTTTTGTTGATCAACGTAATTTACCCGCAAAAATATTGTAATTGCATAATTGAACAACTCTCACAATCTTCCTTATTTAAGAAGAAGAATGAAAATTACAAAATTTGTAATTTAAAAATATGAGAAAATCCCTCTATTTATAGACAACAAATGATAGCATGAAGAAATGTTTATTGTGCCTTATAAGATAAAACACAACTTTTCGAAAATGTCATAACCAATGAAAAAAGTCACAACACTAAAAAAAGTCACAACCCTTCGTAAAAGTCACTACTCATCAATGTGAAAAGGTTTCAACTTTTAATATAATATAGAAAAACAAATATAATATAATATAAAAAAAATAGAATATATACTAAATTGGGTGTTTTAAGTTGTGGGTATTATAGTAATTTAATATTCAAGTTAGGGAGTTCATACTTTTAAGTTATGGTTTGTGCAACAGAAAATCATTGAACTTCTTGTCAAGTAGAAGTTGCTCCAAAAGTATATTTATGGCTATGAGAATGAGTACATATTAATTATCTAGATAGTCTTCTCATTTGAAGTAGAGTTATTTCATTCTCCTTGTTGCATTAATTTTTGTTGATCAATGTAATTTACCCACAAAAATATTGTAAATGCATATTTGAACAACTCTCACAATCTTCCTTATTTAAGAAGAATAGAAAATTACAAAATTCGTAGTTTAAAAGTATGAGAAAATCCCTCTATTTATAGACAACAAATGATAGTATGAAAAGATGTTTATTGTGCCGTATCAGATAAATCACAACTTTTCGAAAATGTCATAACAATGAAAAAAGTCACAACACGACAAAAAGTCACAACCCTTCGTAAAAGTCACTACCCATCAATGTGAAAAGGTTTCAACTTTTCATATAATATAGAAAAACAAATATAATATAATATAAAACATAGAATATATACTAAATTAGGTGTTTTAAGTTGGGGGTTATTATAGTAATTTAACATTCAAGTTAGGGAGTTCATACTTTTAAGGTTAGTTAGTTAGTTCGATAGATAGATAGATAGATAAAATTAGCCCCCTTTTTTTCTTTCTGTTGGGTGTTGCCCATTTATTAGCCCCCTTTTTTCCTTTCTTTTGGGTGTTGCCCACTTATTCTTTTCTATCTCCGAATTAAACTATAAAACTATTTCTCTTGTTCCTTTCTATTTACTAAAAACAAAATAAGTAAAATTTACAAAATGACTAGAAGGATCGTTACATTAAAGAAAGAAGATCTTCTACTCAACTTTCGATTCATTAGAAAAAAATGAATAAGAGTTGAGAAAAAAAAGAGAAAATAAAAAATTATAAATAAAAGAAAAATAAAAAAACACAAAAATACAAAAAAGAAAAAGAAAAAAGGTTGAAAGACAATTGAACATAGAGGTTGTTTAAAAACATTTGAGGTATAGAGGGACAAAATTATATTTATTCTATACATAAAGAAGAAAAAAATAAGAAAATACATCAAATCACCTTTGAATTTGGCAACAAAATTTACCAAACACTTTAACAACTTTGAAATGAATATAATACCACTCTCGCCTACCACTTCATAGCCATGTAAGCACCACAACATAGCCATATCACCACCACGTCATTACTTTTATTTATTTCTTTTTGTTTATTCACCTTTTTTTATTTAACAATTTTTAAAATTAAGTTACACTAATTAATTAATTTAAAATACATTTTCCAAAATCAAAGACCCATTTTTATTTCCCCTCCCCCTCACTTCTTTCTTCTTCATCATTTCAAGCCCTTCACTACTCTTTTTTCTGCCTCTTCACAATTTAAATTTTAAAAATAATAGATTAAGAGAATAACCATTACAATACAACATTGTCTTCTTCGAATTCCTCCTCTCCCCTCCCCTCCCTTTCCCCTCTTTGGATCTGCCGTGTGAGAATTAAAAAATTAAAATGAATCACTCAAAAAATTAAAAAAAATATTAAATATCTTTAGAAAAGAACTACTATAATGCCAAATTTTCTTCTTCGAATTCCTCCCATCTCTCCAACCTCAAATTTGTCTTGTAGAAATTTAATAAAATAAAAACAGATCACTCAAAATTTATGTAAATTTTTATATTGGTGAAATTGACGTCAATACAAGATATTGGTGTTTGGATTTTATGGATTACTAAAGGATTGGTGAAATGGAAGTAGTGAACAAAGTTGAAGATGAACATGAAGGAAGAGGTGATGTTTGAATGAAGAAGAAGCTATATTGGGGAAGACAACAAAATAAAGAAGAAAAAAATTAATTTTTTTTGAGCCAATAAGAAAATTCACATATTTTTAAAAAAGTTAATATATCAATAAAAATAATATTTGAAATACTAATTATATATTGGCTTATAGAAAAGGAAATGTGTATTATTTTATAAATTTAGTTTTTTTTAATATCTTCACGCGCATTTAGGAGAGTGAATCAACTCACTCAGTCACGTCACCCCTTAGGGTGTAATTTAATTAACTTGAAAGTTGTTGAGAGGTATTTAAATGCCTATTTAGTTAAAATGTTAAAGTAAGTTTTGCTGTCAAATTCAAAAGGGATACTCAAGAAAAAACACTAGTCTTAAAGACTTTTTCTACTAGAGACAAAAAATCAAGATGACACACTTTGAGGGACATCTAGTATAATTTCGTATCTACTCATGTCTTCATCACTAATATATGTACAATAAGTTATTGTACATCATCACTAGGGCTGGACATATTTCGGTTCAAATCAAAAGAATCGATCGAACTAAATTTTTTTAAATTTCGATTTCAATTTGATCGTGGTTTCGATTTAAAATATTGAAATTTTAGTTTTTTCGGTTCAATTTTCAATCTTTTAATAATTTAATTCGGTTAAACAAAAAATTCGAAATGTAATTTTACTTACATGCACTCATGCCTTGAGCCCTGGACGCCTACATCCCACTCCTCAAATGGCTACTGCCCACAACCCATTAAAATTAGTATAACTTACATAAATCCCATAGTGTAAAACCTAAATTACCTTCTATCCCTATTCTTTTTCTAATTAAACAAATCCCATGTTTCTTAGGCAATCCGGATACATAAATAAGGATCCGGATACATTATTATTGATACATTATGTATCAATCTGTTGCGCTTAATAAGGGGAAAAAAATCTGAAAATTAAATTAAGATCTCATAGTATCCATCTGTTGCGCTAATTAAGGGGAAAAAAAAACAACTGAAAATCAAATTAAGATCCCATAAATTGTGCTATTCCATTCCAAATTACTGTCAAAAAATTAAATCATAGAGCGTAACAAACCAAAAAATTCAAAATTCAAATTTCTTCTTCAAGTTCATCGTTCTCTCTGTTTCATCCATTATCTGAAAATTTCATAAGATACATAATGAATATTTCAATCTTCTTACGTTTCTTCTTACTTTCAATCATATAGATGCAAATCCTTACAGAATGGAGAAATTCAAAATTTCAAATTGCTTCAACCCACTGTTCAGCGAAGAAACCTTTTAGATTTGATTCAAAAACTTTGGTCGAAATTTTGGATAAGTGAGGTGAGTTATGAAGGATACAAAAGTGATGGAATTGTTGTTGGACAAATGATTTCTTTTGTGAATCTTCAAGTTCTTCGAAGATCCTTTCAAAGTAGAGAAAATGGGAAAAGTAGAAGAATACAACATTGATAGAGCAACTGGATATATTTACATGTATTAACTTTTATGTATTTATGTATCGTTCCCATAAAATTGAATAATTTTGGGTGTATGTATCTAGTAGTAAAAGATTGCCACAAATATGTATAGTATACTTATTGTTGACTATTGCCACAGATATGTATAGTATACTTATTGTTGGATCTGATACACAGTGCTCTAGTTATAGAAAATTATGATTTATGTATCAAGATTGAACTATAAATATGATAAACACTCATTTAGGTATAAAACAATACTGCAGATACATAACAACATCTGATACATAGTCAATTAGACAATTTGACGTAGTTATGTGTCATATACATAATATTTGAACATGATACATTATACATGATAAAATTGTAATGTATCATAACATTGAAACGAAGGCAATATACATTAAATTAAGAATATAAATCAACTAGATACATTGAAGATATGAACCTTGGGTATAGAAGAGTGTTTAGTAACACGATCTGCTTCCCCTTTTTATTTTGAAATCTTTCTCAATGGGTAATTTAGAACTTGCAATGCATCTTTCATTGATTTCGAATCACAACCACGAGGGACGAGATATTTAGTTTGTGAAACTAATTGGGTAAGACCAATATTAAACGATTGACCAGAACCCATATAGCAACTCAAAGCCAAGGCTCAGGATCAATAGCCTATAACATTTGATATAATAGGAGATGGAGCCCTCATATATAGTGGTCGATTGTGTGTTTCGAATGTTGCAGGACTTCGACATCAGATTATGGAAGAGGCACATCATTCCCGTTATTCTATTCACCCTGGTTCGACGAAGATGTACCATGATATTAAGGAGATCTATTGGTGGCACGAGATGAAAAAGGATGTTGCTGAGTTTGTGGCACATTGTCCTAACTACCAACAAGTGAAGGTTGAGCACCAAAAGCCCGTTGGGCTAGTCCAGGAGATAGCCATTTCTTTGTGGAAGTGGGAAGCAATTAATATGGATTTTGTTACAGGGTTACCTCGATCGCGTCGTAAGTTTGATTCTATTTAGGTAATTATTGATAGACTAACAAAATCAGCCCATTTCTTACCAGTCAAAACTACTTTCACAGCTGAAGATTATGCAGGGCTTTACATTTGAGAGATTGTTAGGTTGCACGGCATCCCAATATCTATTATCTCGGATCGATGAACACAATTTACTACCAACTTCTGGAAGTCCTTCTAGAAAGGACTTGGGACACAGGTTAATCTTAGTACAACCTTTCACCCTTAGACAGATGGCCAGGCTGAGCATACAATTTTGACACTCGAGGATATGTTGCGGGTGTGCACGCTAGACTTCAAGGGAAGTTGGGATGACCACTTGCATGTTATTGAGTTCACATACAATAATAGTTATCATTCCAGCGTCGGGATGGCACCTTATGAGGCTTTGTATGGGTCAAAATGTAGGTCCCCCATTGGATGGTTTGAGGTAGGTGAGTCAGGATTGATTGGACCCGACTTAGTACAGCAGACAGTGGAGCAAGTTAAGCTCATTCGGGAGAGGTTGCTAACAGCTCAAAGCCGATATAAGTGATACTCACATGAGCGATGAAGGGACTTAGAGTTTTGTGTCGATGACTGAGTATTCTTAAAAGTCTCGCCTATGAAGAGTGTTATGAGATTTGGCAAAAAAGGTAAGCTTAGTCCAAGATTCATTGGGCCATACCGGATCCTTCGGAGGGTAGGACGGGTGGCTTATGAGTTAGAATTGCCTTCGGGGATAGAATCTGTCCATCCAGTTTTCCATGTATCGATGCTATGGAAGTGCGTAGGAGACCCTTCTCGGGTTGTCCCAGTTGAGGATGTTCAGATCACATAGGATTTGTCCTATGAGGAAACTCCAATTGCCATATTAGATCGACAGGTCCGTAAATTGAGGACTAAGGAGGTGGCTTCGGTTAAAGTATTGTGGAGAAACAAGAATAGAGAAGAGGTGACCTGGGAAGCTGAGGATGGCATGAGGTCCAAATATCCTCACTTGTTTCATATCCTAGGGTGATAGCATATCAATTTATATTAGTGAAGTAACGTAAGATACCTATCTAATTTTTTATATTATTGCTAATTATTATGGTTGTTGTCATTGTATTTTCGCTCGCACTGTTATTGCGGAGCTATAGTGCTTAGCTATTTATGCCGTCCTGTGAGACGCCTAGGTTAGAATTTATGCTTTTCAAGTTCTGGATAGTCACATTCACAAATGATACTATGTCTAAACTTTGGCAACTCCTAAGGACATAACCGTGTGACTCAGATTTTTCATTCAAGGATGAATGTTGCTAAGGGGGGAAGGATGTAACACCTCGACTTTTCTAAATGTCTAAATTAATTCGTACATTTGTGGAAAGACAAAGAGGGTGAGTAATAAATTTAAAATGATGTGGTATGTCATATTTTAAGTGGTCAAGGGTTGTATCTCAAGTTTTGAAGTTAAGTAAGTGGTAAAATAAAAATTGGCGAAAGTTATCGTAAGTTCCTTTTTAAAGATTTCTATGAAATTTGGGTCAAATGTATTGGATGTTTTCTCCCAATATATAAAGAGTTAGAAGGACTATTACCCATTAAATCGAAGGCCTACGAGTCTAGCTTGCAACGCATAAAACCCCGTATCAAACCGACATCAGATTAAATAGTTATGAGGTTTGTTAGCTTTTGTTGTGTATATTTTTATGGGTAGGGTGGGGCCCTGTCTCGCCAACCTTTATTACTCTTAGAGGCTTGCAGACTAGTGTGTGGGGTGTATAGCTACGTTATAGCCATACTGGCCTAGTTTGTTGCTTTGCTGAAGCTTGTGAGTTGTTTGATGTATTGTATTGATATATTCCTGCTTTTAGTTTTGGTATAGATATCATGGTTGCCTCGATGGCCCAATCAGCAATTCTGTGCTAGTTATCTATTTATTTATATGATCTCCTGGGAGTAGCTGCTTCTTTTATAGATCAGTTGACAGAGGCCTTGCCGACCGAGGGCTTAGTTTTAAGCCGAGTTATACTTGTTTGTTTCCTTTAATGCGTGTGGCTGCCATGCGCTAGTACCAAATGGTTCAGCAGGGTCGACTTGGGCCTGAGTTTTGGCATTAAGAGCCAGTTGAACCCCTTGAGTTTGGGGCGTGACAAGATTATACCTGTAATTTTTTGTAAAAGCATTAAAATGTTCGAGAATGTGGGTATGTATCAGATTATAGTTATATTTTGTACCTGATATTAAGTATAAGTTAGTTGTTTGATTGTTTGTGATTGATACATAGAAATAACTGTGGAATGTATCACTAATTTCTTTAATATTAACAAGTTGTTGCATCATATGGGTATCTTTATTCAGTCTATGATTCTGGAACAAGATACATTGTTTGCCTTGAAAGATAAATATGCAATTTTGGAAGATTTCAAGTTGATAAGATTACATTTTTTATATATAATGTATTAGTTTGTAGTTGATAATAATGTATCTGATACAATAAGGTTGTCAAAGAAGGGTGTATGTAAGCTGAAATAAAGTACATCTATAAATGTATCATTTTGTAGTTGATGATAATGTATTTGATACAATAAAATTATCAGTTTTTATGTATCAAGATACTTAATTTGATACACAATGCTTTATCAAAATAAACGAGATACATTGAATATTAAGTATCAGATGCATAGAAAAAAAAGTGATTGTAGCAGTGATGTATCAAATCAGTAATAACACTGTTATATTTAATCTTGACTTAATTAGCAAAGAGTTTTGTGAGCCAAAAAGCTTGAATTACAATGTTTTGACTTTTGAGAGTAATAATAAGAGTGTGATCAAAATTAATTAAGAGAAAAAGGTTATTTTTATAGCCTACCCTAAATAACATTTTGCACGATTCACGATCCATATTTGCCAATTGTGTTAATTACGTTTGTAACTATGGAACTGATGAACTAGATATCCGATTCTTCGGGAACTATTACACCTTGAACTTTTTTAAAAAAAAACCTAAAGTATGTATCAGTAGTTTCAAGAATGAAAAAAAATGAAAGAATCCTAAGATGAACAGAGAGTTAGAGATGATGAAAAAAGTACCTAAATTTAAGTTGAAATAGTTTTGACAAGAAAGAAACTGATTTTGAATATTAAACGTGAATGGGAAAATAATTGCTAAGATTGTGTGACTAAAAATAGGGAGTGATTTGTGGAGTGAAATAAGGAAGGGATAAACATTAGTTTTGGGAGTTAGGATTTATGTATCGTTTGGGGTTTGGGAGTACAATAAGGGATTTTGGAAAATTTTAGAACTGGTAGGGAATGATGAGAATTATGAAAAAGAAAGGTGTGTATATAGGTAATTTATCCTTTATTTAATATCTTTACCACTTGGCCATGTATACAATTAAACTAAGCGAAGAGGGGTTTAATAATTTATGAGTCATAACTAGAAACAACAAAACTCAAAATAAAATAAAATAGAAACGAGGCACTTTGCGGTTTTGATATCGAAGAAGACAAACCTTGCTTCAGGTAAAAACTCTTGACAAAACTCCAAAGTTGTCACGCCCCAAGCCTACACCCTGGGTGTGACTGGCACTTGAGAACCATTGCTGGCCCCAAGAGAACCTTGGCCTGACTTAACTCTTAGCGGAAGACTTAATTGACAAGAAGCAGTCTCAAAAGATAACTCATGCAATAACTTACAAAAATATTCAACTTAGCCAAAATGGTAAATCAAGTCTTAACATAATATAATGATAATGGAAAGACTAAAGAACTATAACTATTTGTCTATGAAGCCTCTAAAAACAATGAGGGATGTAGGGACAAGACCCCCGATCATCCTAACAACTGACTAACAAAGAAATAAAAGGGGATCCTCTGGAAAGCAAAGAGGCTCACCAACTGACTCTGAGATGCTCACTGGATCAACGATACGCTGGATGCTGATCCTGATTACCTGTATCTGCATCATGAAAAGATGCAGGCCAAATGGCATCAGTACATTAAATGTATGAGCATGCGAGGGGAAAACTAAACATGACATAAACTTGAAAAGAATCTGAAAAGAACACTTCCCTTAGCTTTACTCAACTCATGGATACTCAACTCAAATGCAAAGTAAAACAACAATAAAGGTGCAGTTTATACAAACATTTAAAACAATATGTGACAACTCAATGTGTAAAAGAAATACAATAACAACTCAGTTTACATATAAAGTAATATAATACGGTGGGAGTTTCTCTAACCGACAACCACCACTATGAGCTAAAGTGATGATACAACGTCTCGCCCACGCTGCCAGAATTGTCGTATACCTTGTCATCATATAGAACGCCTCAACTAAGTGGATCCACTAGTCTATGCTAAAAGGCACTAAGGTGTTATATAAAAAGTATGACCCTTTCTACCCACGATGGCTACATGGTTTATGGAGACTTGAGTTATTATGAACTTGTCCCCATATCGGTGCTCAATACTACTCCCAAAATATACTCAGCTCATATGTTTTTTAAACAAACTCTTTCTATGATTTGAGGTAATTACTCAAAAACTAGCTTAAAAGCTCTCTTGGAAATCGGTGTTTCCGTTCTTGTTTAAATGTGAAAACATTTACTCTTTTGGGAATACATAGTCCCCATATATTCTTTTGAAAAAAAGAACTTTGATCTTTACTCTTTACTTAACTCAAAACTCAAGTCTTTAAAGAAAGTTAAAACATTGCAAAAGTCTTCTAAAATGACTCTAAGGACTCTCTAGGCTTGGCTCTTAACTTTCCTTGAATTCGAATTTATGGATTCAAGGATTGTGATTTGTGATAGGAAGGATCTCATGATGTTTAGAAGTGTTTTTAGATAGTTAAACATGAGAAACGATCAAGAAATCACTCTCTGGAAGCAAGTCCGCGACGCGGAGATGCATTTAAATATTTGGTCGCAAAATAAATTTTGAGGCAGAACGGTCCATGACCGCTCCGCTCTGCGAAGAAGATTTCCCCAAATCTGAGGAATAGGTCCGTGGACCTGGTGCCCAAATTTTTCCTTCTCCGTCTTCCAACCCCAAAACGCCTAAACTCGTCTATTTTTCTCAAATTCTCTTTAGATTTAGATACCAAGTTAATGTACACAAGAACCTAAATCAAACAACTCTATAGCTCGCTGCAATAATCTTAAGAACTCCTCAATTCTGCCCAATTCAAGAACAAAAACAAATTCAAGAACATATATCAAAAACATCAAACTTTAACCCTTTTTAGGAAGAATTCTGGCTGAATAAAGATGGTTGGCGCGTGGATGAACGAGCCCAATGCTATGAAAGTCTCACATACCTCGTAGGGATCACCCCTTGACGAAATCCACAAGCAATCCTTCAAGAACTTGGCAATTCCTTGCTTATCCTTCTCTTTTCTCTTCTCTCAAAATCCTAACTTAATTTTTAATAGCGTAAACTGAATTCCATCAGTAGAGACCCCAACTAAATTACCAAAATGAATTTAATTAATTGGGTAGTGAAAAGACCACAATGCCCTCTAAATTCGGTTTTGACTTTCCTTATCTAGACAACCCAACTTCAAATGGGCATATCTTCATCATACTAACTCGAAATCGCACAAACTTGACGGTGTTGGAAAGATAATTCAAAGTTTTTTCCTACGGTATCTTGTAGCACACCTAACTCATCCTGAACTAGGAGTTATGGTCGTTTTAAGTTGACTAAAAACCCATACTTAACATAACTTAACAAATTTTCCAGATTTCTCATTCTTTCCAAAAATGACTCTTTATAATTCTAGCTCTTTCACTTAGAGAGATGTTAACATATCTCCCTCTTGGGAACATTCGTCCTCGAATGAGATTACTCTTAGTAAGCTAAGGGTGTAACATCAAATATTCAGTTCAAATACCCAACAATCAAATCTAACACATTAAGCATATCAATTAAACAGTACTAAGAAGAGAATTAGTACCTTGATCTGAAATTCCTCCAGGCTCAAAGAGATGTGGATATCTCTTCTTCTTATCCTCCTCTGCTTCCCAAGTAGCTTCCTCAACAAATTGATTTCTCCAAAGAACTTTGACTGGTGCTACTTACTTGGTCCTCAACTTGCGAACCTAACAGTCTTGAATCTGAACAGAGATCTCCTTATAAGACAAGTTATCCTTGATACCAATATCTTCAGTTGGTATGATAAGTGAAGGGTCTCCCATGCACTTCTTCAACATGGAAATATGAAATATAGGATGGACCGCTACTAACTCTTGGGGTAGCTCTAACGCATAGGCTACATTACCAACCTTTTTGGATATTCAGTAAGGGACAATATACCGGGGACTAAGCTTCCCCTTATTACCAAATCTCATAACAACATTCATGGGTGAGACTTTCAAGTATACCCAATCATCTACTTCGAACTCTAACTCCCTTCTCCTAACATCAGTGTAGGATTTCTGACGACTCTACGCTGTTTTCAACCTCTCTTGAATGACTTTCACTTTCTCGATAGCTTGATAAACTAAGTCTCGCCCTATCAACCCAGCCTCACCAACTTCAAACCATCCAATAGGAGATCTGTACCTTCTCCCATAAAGAGCTTCATAAGGAGCTATTTGGATGCTAGAGTGGTAACTATTGTTGTAGGCGAACTCGATGAGAGGTAGGTGATCATCCCAATTTCCCTTGAAATCGATCACGCAGGCCATCAACATATCTTCTAAAGTCTGAATAGTGCACTTTGCTTGGCCATCTGTCGGAGGATGAAAAGAAGTACTCACGTTCACCTTTGAACCCAAGCCTTTCTGAAAAGATTTCCAGAATTGTGCAGTAAATTGTGAACCTCTATCTGATATAATCGAAACTGGCACCCCATGAAGTCTAACTACCTCTTGAAGATACAATTTGGCATAATCCTCTGCTAAATAGGTAGACTTTACAGGAAAAAAGTGGGTAGATTTCGTCATTCTATCGACAATCACCCAAATAGAATCATGCTGCCTGCGAGACCTTGGTAACCCTGTGATGAAGTCCATATTGATCATCTCCCATTTCCATTCAGGAAGTTCTATGTTCTGAGCCATACCATCGGGCCTTTGGTGCTCTACTTTAACTTGTTGCAATTCAGACACTTAGCAACAAACTTTGCAATGCCCTTCTTCATACTACTCCACCAATAATCGTCCCTCAAGTCACGATACATCTTTGTGGAACCCGAATGGATAGAATATCTCGAGATATGAGCTTCCTCCATAATGCTTTCTTGAAGTTCATTCATCCTTGGTACACACAATCTACCTTGATACCTCAATACGCCATCCCCCCATTGTTCAAAAGCCAATAAGTTTTGCTTATGAACATTTGCCTTCAATTCAAGAAAAATAGGATCTTGGTCTTGTATCTCTTCTACTTCTGACACTAATGATGATTCAGCCCCATTCATCACCACTACTCCTCCTTCCGTGGAATCCATTAGTCGAACTCCTAATCGTGAAAGTCTTTGCATCTCTTTTGCTAACTCCTTCTTATCTTACTTAAAATGGGTGGTACTACCCATAGAGAATCTACTCGAGGCATCAGCAACAACATTCGCCTTACCTAGGTGATAAAGAATACTCATGTCATAATCCTTGAGTAGCTCTAACCACCTTCGTTGTCTAAGATTAAGCTATTTCTGACTAAACACATACTGAAGACTCTTGTGATCAGTGAATACATCAACATGAATACCATATAAATAATGAAGTCATATTTTTAAAGCAAACACTACGGTAGCCAACTCTAGATCATGGGTCTGGTAATTCTTTTCGTGAACCTTAAGCTGTCTGGAGGCATAAGCTATAACCTTGCCATTTTGCATCAACACACAACCCAAACCAACTCTGAATGGATCACAATATACAACAAAGCCTTGCGTACCCTCTAGTAAGGTCAATACTGGGGCAGTAGTCAACCTCTTTTTCAATTCCTGGAAGCTTTTCTCACAAGTTTCAGACCATTGAAACTTTAGTGTTTTTTGAGTCAACTTGGTCAAAAGGGATGAAATAGATGAGAACCCCTCTACGAACCTTCTATAATATCCAGCCAACCCCAAGAAACTCCTAATATCAATCGGAGATGTGGGTCTAGGACAATTCTGCACTACCTGTATTTTTGAGTATCAACTCTAATCCCATCACCGGAAACAATATGGCCTAAGAATGCCACAGACTCAAGCCAAAACTCACATTTAGAGAACTTAGCATATAACTCCTTATTCCTCAGAGTTTGGAGAACTATTCTGAGATGGCTAGCATGATCTTCCTCATTCCTTGAATAGATCAGAAAGTCATCAATGAACACGATAACAAACATATCTCAATAAGGCTTGAATACTCTATTCATATGGTCCATGAATGCTGCAGACACATTAGTTAAAACTAACGACATAACCAAAAACTCATAATGACCATAACGGGCTTGAATGTAGTCTTTGGAATATCACATTCCCTTAGTTTCAACTGATGGTAGCCAGATCTGAGGTTTATGTTAGAGAAACAAGTGGCACCTTGAAGTTGATAGAAAAGATCATCAATTCTCAGAAGAGGATACTTATTCTTGATGGTAACCTTGTTCAACTGACGGTAATCTGTACACATCTTAAGGGAACCATCTTTCTTTCTCACAAACAAGACTGGAGAACCCCAAGGTGAGACACTTGGTTGAATGAAGCTTTTCTCTAAGAGGTCTTTCAACTGCTCCTTTAATACTTTCAACTCTGTTGGTGCCATTTTATATGGCGGAATAGATATAGGACGAGTATCAAGAAGAATATCTATACCGAAGTCTATCTCTCTCAGGAGGGCTCCGAGTAGATCATCAGGAAAGACTTCTGGAAACTCACTCACAATTGGAACTGACTCAATAGGAGGTATCTCAACACTAGAGTCATTAACTCAGACTAAGTGATAGAGACACCCCTTGGAAACTAAATTTCTCACCTTAAGGTACGAAATAAAATGACCCTTAGGCACTGCTGAACTGCTTCTCCACTCTATAACTGGCTCATTAGGAAATTGGAACTTGACAACTTGAGTTCTACAATCAATGGAGGCATAACAGGCATGAAGCCAGTCCATACCCAGAATAACATCAAAATCAACCATGTCTAACTTAACTAAATCAGCCTTGGTGCTCTTGTGATTGACGGAAATGGTATAATCACGATAGACTCGCTAAACTAGACTAGACTCCCCAACAGGTGTAGAAACACAAAAGGGCACACAAAGTTTCCCAGGAAGAACATTAAATTTCATTGCAACATAAGGAGTCACAAAAGATAAACTCGCTCCTAGGTCTAGCAAAGCATAAACATTAAGAGTAAAGACTTCGATCATACCAGTGATAACATCTGGAGAATTCTCTTACTCTTGACGACTCGTGATAGCATATATGAGGTTTGCTCCTCCGCCAGCCCCTGAAGTAGCTCCTCTAGATACAGCTTTGTCTGGTGGAGCAACTGATGAAGATTGGGCTCTATTGCCCTGATTCCCATTACCTTGCCGGTTCTTAGGGCACTCTTTCATGAATGACCCTCTTGACCACACTTGAAACAACCATTGTAGCCATCATGACACTTACCTAGGTGGTTCCTACCACACATAGCACATGAAGGAGCCCAGTTACCTCCTTGTGCCACACTACCTTGAGACTGCGCATGTCTAGCTCTGAAGTGCTACGAATTCTAACTATTGTACTCACCTTTGTTCCTTGGTCCAGGTGCAATAGTAAATGATGGAGCATGTCCCTTTTGTTTATGTTGAAAGGAAGACCGATTCACATTACTCTTTTGCTGTCCGGACTCATTTCCTGTCTTAGCTTTCTTGTTTCTAAACTCTTTTCTATCCCTCAGCTTCTCTTCCTGAACCTGCTGCACATAAACCATAAGTCTCGCTATATCCATGTCCCTTATTAGCATCGCTGCCTTGCCCTTTTTACTTGACAGACGAGACAACCCAGCAACAAATAGATTCATCTGGCTTCTCATATCCGCAACCATCTCTAGAGCATATCGGGAAAGTTGGGTGAACCTCAAACTGTACTTATGAACACTCAATGAATCCTGCTTAAGAGTAAGGAATTCTCATACCTTGGCTTCTCTCAGTTTACGGGGAAAGAAATGCCCCAAGAAAGCCTCCTCAAACATAGCCCAACTCAAAATTGGTGCACCCTTAGCTCTACCCTTCTTCCACTGGTCAAACCAAGTCCTAGCAACACTCTTTAGTTGATATGTAACTAGTTCCACTCGCTCAGCATCGGAAACATGCATAACCTCAAACACCTTCTGCAGTTCTTCAACAAAATTTTACGCATCCTCCATAGTGCTTGAACCAGTGAATCTTGGAGGATCCATCCTTAGAAACTCACGAATTCTTGAAGTATCATTCACTTCCTGTCGGTTCTCTCTCTGACCAGCTTGATTGGTCAATGCTTGACTTAACATTCTGATCGCTTCCCTAAACTCAGCATTGGTGACCTCTCATTGGGGTTGCACTTCAGGTGCATTAGGTACCCCTTGTTCCTCGACATTCCTCCTAGTATGACAACCTCTACTCTTCGTGGAGGCATGATCAAATGAAAGACACGCGCAATCATGAGTTAGAAGGAAACTTTATAGAGAATAACTTTATCGCACGACATGAATATGAAAGAAGTGAGATAGTTCCTAAATGTTGCAACCTCCTAACTATAGATATGGCGCGCTTCACATCGATAACTAGGACTCTACAAACACAACTTCATAGACTCCCTAGGACTCTTGAACTCTGTGCTCTGATACCAAGTTTGTCACGCCCCGAGCCTACACCCTGGGAAGGACTAGCACTCGAAAACCATTGCTGGCCCCAAGCGAACCCTTGGCTTGGCTTAACTCTTAGCGGAAGACTTAATTGACAAGAAGAAGTCTCAAAAGATAACTCATTCAATAACTTAAAGAAATATTCAACTTAGCAAAAATGGAAACTCAAGTCTTAGCATAATATAATGATAATGGAAAGACTAAAGAACTATAACTATTCGTCTATGAAGCCTCTAAAAACAATGAGGAATCTGGGGACAAGATCCCCGATCATCCTAACAACTGACTAACAAAGCAATACAACGGAATCATCCGGAAAGCAAGGAGGCTCACCAACTGACTCTGAGATGCTCACTGGATCAATGAGGCAATGGATGGTGATCCTGATTACCTGTATCTGCATAATGAAAAGATGCAGGCCAAATGGCATTAGTCTATTGAATGTACGAGCATGTGAGGGGAAAACTAAACATGACATAAACTTGAAAGGAATCTGAAAAGAACACTTACCTTAGCTTTACTCAACTCATGGATACTCAACTCAAATGCAAAGTAAAACAACAATAAATGTGCAGTTTATACAAAGCATTTAAAATAGTATGTGACAACTCAACGTGTTAAAGAAATACAATAACAACTTAGTTTACATATAGAGTAATATAATATGGTGGGAGTTTCTCTAATCGACAACCACCATTATGAGCTAAAGTGATGATACATCGTCTCGCCCACACTGCCAGAACTGTCCTATACCTTGCTGTGATAAAGAACACCTCAACTAAGTGGATCCACTAGTCTATGCTAAAAAGCACTAAGGTGTCATATAAAAAGTATGACCCTTTCTACCCACGATGGCTACATGGTTTGTGGAGACTTGAGTTATTATGAACTCGTCCCCATATCGGTGCTCAATACTACTCCCAAAATATACTCACCTTATATGTTTTTAAAGCAAACTCTTTCTATGATTTCAGTTAATTACTCAAAAACTAGCTTAAAAGCTCTTTTGTGAATCGGTGTTTCCGTTCTTGTTTAAATGTGAAAACATTTACTCTTTTGGGAATACATAGTCCCCATATACTCTTTTGAAGAAAAGAAGTTTGATCTTTACTCTTTACTCAACTCAAAACTCATGCCTTTAAACAAAGTTAAAATGTTTGCAAAAGACTTTTGAAATGACTCTAAGAACTCTCTAGGCTTGGCTCTTAACTTTCCTTGAATTTGAATTTATGGATTCAAGGATTGTGATTTGTGATAGGAAGGATCTCATGATGTTTAGGAGTGGTTTTAGATAGTTAAATATGAGAAACGATCAAGAAATCACTGTCTGGAAGCAAGTCCGTGATGCGGAGATACATTTAAATATTTGGTCGCAAAATAAATTTTGAGGCAGAACGGTCTGCGACCGCTCCGCTCCGCGAAGAAGATTTCCCCAAATCTGAGGAACAAGTTCGCGACGCGGACCTGATGCCCAGATTCGCCCGACTTTTTCCTTCTTCTTCTTCCAACCCTAAAGCACCTAAACTCGACTATTTTTCTCAAATTCTCTTTAAATTCAAATACCCAGTAAATGTACACAAGAACCTAACTCAAAACAACTCTATAACTCGACGCAATAATCTCAAGAACTCCTCAATTAAACACAATTCAAGATCGAAACAAATTCAAGAACACATATCAAGAACATCAAACTTACAACCCTTTTTAGGACAAATTCTAGCTGAAATAAACATGGTTGGCGCGTGGGTGAACGAACCCAAAGCTATGAAAGTTTCACGTACCTCGTAGGGATCACCCCTTGACTAAATCCACAAGCAATCCTATAAGAACTTGGCAATTCCTTGCTTATCCTTCTCTTTTCTCCTCTCTTCTTTCGAAACCCTAACTCAATTTTCAATAGCGTAAACTAAATTCTATCAGTAGAGACCCCAAATTAATTACCAAAAATGAATTTAATTAATTGAGTAGTGAAAATACCCCAATACCCCTCTAAAATCTGGTTTTGACTTTACTTATCTTGACAACCCAACTTTAAATGGGAATATCTCCCTCAGACGAACTCGAAATCACGTAAACTTGGCGGCGTCGAAAAGATAATTTAAAGATATTTCATACGGTATCTTTTAGAACACCTAACTAATCCTGAGCTAGGAATTATAGTCATTTGAAGTTGACCAAAAACCCATACTTAACATAACTTAACCAATTTTCCAGATTTCTCATTCTTTCCAAAAATGACTCTTTCTAATTCTAGCTCTTTCACTTAGCAAAATGTTACAAAAGTATATTTGCATATCTTGATTTTTGGAATGTTGGGAATCACTTATTGCTTTATTGATTGGTGGAAAATGGTTGCAATTTCGTGGGTTAGGAATCAGTGGCATAGGGTTGGAAATTATATGATTTTTGGTTGGAAGGATAGAGAAAAAGAATCAATTTTTTTGGATTAGTTGCTGCAACACGTGATGGTTCTGTTTTGGGGGAGGGGGGGGGGGGTAGAATAATTGGTTGTTAGGAAAAAAATTAATCCTCGACAAAACAAAGATAATGCAATTTGAATTCTGGGTACTTCCGTTTTGTTAAGGTTATAGGGTGTGAATTATTTGTTTTAATTTTGGAATTTTCTAATAATTATTACTTTATAGTGGAAGTTTAATATATGGATATAGAAAATTAAGTTTTGGGTTGTATTTTATTATATGAATATCCGTAGATTTATGATTTTTGGAGGGATGGGGCTTAACTCTAGGATTAAAATTTAACAAATATATGTCTTGACATATCAGCTGACACCAAAATTAGGAGTTTGATTATAGATAGTGTGAGTTTGGATCTAGGCTAGACCTATAATAACACATGTGTATATGGACTCACTTGTTTGCAAATATTGCATATTTGATAGATTGGAAACATTCTGAAGTTTTACAAAAGGGAAAGGCAAAATCTTAAGGATTCGTGACACGTGTTCGGCATTCAAGGTATGTTAAGACTTTCAGACTTCATCGAAGGACCTTTTTATAATTAAATATTAAAAATGGAATAGACCATGGGTAAGGGCGAAAGATGGGGGTCTCGTACTAATGGTGTGACGAGAATTGGTACGAGTACTAGTGTTATAAAGGGAAAGTTTATTACTATAGAATGCAGATTGAAATCTGAGAATGCTAAAGCATATGGGCATTATCTGATATATTATTGACTTGATTTATTATGTGTGATTGTGTTCTGTATTGAACTAGTATACTTGTGATAGCTGAGGTGATTACATATCATATTGATATTTGATTGAGATGCATCATCATCCCTTTTCATTGATTTCACATTGTGCACATGCATTGACATGAAAATACGTATAAGTTGCGCGCATGGAGATCGTCCTTGCTGGGATGGTGAGATATTAAGATTATAATTTGGGCACGTAAAGATTGTCCATGCGGAAATTGTTTAATTTTATGATAGTGCATTGAGATCATTTGCACAGACACGTAGAGATCGTCTGTGTCGGTATATGGACCTCGCGAGTCCCCCATGGGTCATGAACTCTCGATGTATTTCCTAGGAGTATCATGTATATACGATTAAGAGAGTACTTGGAATCTGAGGCATATCATTTCATCGTGTCATATTGCATTGCATCTAATGACATCCTTCATTCTTAATGGATATGTGTTTTATTGGTGGTTGGAAAGTACTTGATATTTGATTACCTCTATTTGCTAAAACTTGACAGGTAAGTATAATATAGACTTGTATAAGTAGATAACTGATTTCCTTATATGAACTCCCGTCACTACTTCTTTCTTGTCAGTCTATGAGATATACTTGGTACACGTGGTTTCGTACTCATACTACACTTTATGCACTCTTTTGTGGTGGATATTCGATTCCTAATACGAGCACCTTTCATGGAGCTTTATGAGTCCGAGATTGGAGTAGCTTGGAGTTGTGGTGAGCTGCTTAGTTGTTCCGCAGCCCACACCTCCCTCTATTTTATGGTTTATTCCGTTTCTTTTATTTTCAAACAGGATATCTCTTATGTTTAGGTTTGTCATTTTACTTTCAGACTTGCATCGTATTTTAGAAGCTCTTGTACTTATGACACCTATTCTTGGGTGGTATTCTAGTTTTTCGCATTTTGTATTTATGAAGCACTTAGTGTTAGAGACATTTTACTCGATGTTTATTTTTTTACCTCATTATTTAGTTAAATTGGTAAAATTATTAGGTTGGCTTACCTATCAGTTGGGAACATTGGTGTATCATGACTTGTAAATTTAGGTCGTGACAATTTGGTATCAGAGCCCTATATTCATCGGTCTCACGAGTACAAAAGCAATGTATAGTAGAGTCTTGCGGATCGGTATGATGACGTCCATACCTATCTTCGAGAGGCTATAGAACATTTAGGAAAATTCTATTCTTTCATTCCTTATCGTGCACACTTGACTTTGTTGAAATTCTAAATTTGATATCTCACTCTCTCAGATTGTGAGGACTCGTACATCTACAAGTGGTGATCATGAGCCTATTCTCGTGCCTACTAATGGGATCACTATCTAAGATAGAGGTAGGGGACGAGGTCGAGGTCGAGGTCGGGGTAAGGGCCGTATTGCAACACCCGTGGAAGGCCAAGTACCAATAGCTACCTAAGGCCATGATAGGATAGTACTTCCTGATGTAGATGCTATTCATAGGGATGTGAAGGATCGTGTCGAGGGGGATGGACCAACTCAAGCTCCACCCAGTATTATTACCACCCAAGTGCTTCAAGATACCTTGGCTCGTATATTAGGACTTCTAGAGGGGATGGTTCAAGCGGGTGTGCCTCACAGACCCGTGTTTAGAGGTCACACTCTAGATCCCATGGTTGCTCCAAATTCTCAGACTCCTAGGACTCAGCCAGTTGTTGTTGTAGCTCCCCATTTAGATAGTATGAAATTGCCGATATTGCATCACATTTGATGAATAGGCTTTCCATGACCGTTGATGAACAAAAGATGTTTGGGAGGTTCAGACTAATGAATCCTCCAACTTATACTGGTGACTTAACAGAGGATGCATTTGAATTTATAGTTAGTTGTCATGATAGGTTGCATAATCTTAGATTAGTAGAGTCTCATGGAGTTGACTACACAACGTTTCAGATGACTGGGTCTGCCAAACAGTGTTGGAGGGATTATATTAGTAGTAGGCCAGATGGATCCCCTCCACTATCATGGACTCATTTACTCAAGTATTTCTAGCTAAGTTTATTGAACACAGTGAGAGGGAGCACAAGAGGGTTGAGTTCGAGGGTTTGCAGCAAGATGGTATGTCAGTCGCAGAGTATGAGGGTAAATTTCATTCCTTGGCTATGCATGCTTCGATGATACTTCCCACGAAGGCAGAGAGGGTGAGAAGGTTTGTTAAGGATCTTATTATTCTGATTCGTCTAGGAGTTTCTCAGGTTGCTGTTTCTGGTGTTCCATTCCAGAAGGTGGTAGATGCTGCTAAAGAGTTAGAGATGATTCGACGTGAGGGACTTGAGCAGCATGAGGGAAAGAGGGCCCGTCATTCAGGTGATTATGGTGGTGCTCCGCCTCAGAGTCGAGGTTACTTAGGGAGAGGTTATCACTCTCAGTCTAGCAGACCCATTCATGCTGCTATACCAGCGTCTGAGGCTGGTCACGCTGGGCATAGTTCTTCGAGTTCGGTGCATACTTCACAGGGTTCATCTTCCAGACCTGTAGGCCGTGGAGGACATTATGGTCATTTAGGTTCCTCTCATCAGCCTACGTCTCATAGGGGTTGTTTTGAGTGTGGTGGTATGAGACACTTTGTGAGAGATTTCCCTAGGACCAGACGTGGTGGCTTGCATCAGAGTTCTTAGGCTTCGATTTTGAGGGCTGCACAACCTCCAACTAGGGGAGGTATACAGAGTGGCAGAGGTGGTTCTCATTTAGGTAGAGGTGGTTCCCCTTCTGGTTGAGGTGGTGGTCGTGGAGGTTGACAGTCTGAGGGAGGTCGTTCTCAGTTTTATGCTTTCCAGGTAGGCCAGAGACTGAGACTTCAGATGTTGTTATCACATGTATTATTCTGGTTTGTCATCGACCAACTATATTATTTGATCCAGTATCTACTTATTCTTATGTGTCCAAATATTTTGCTTCGACTCTGGATATATTATGTGAGTTTTTGATTTGCCGGTACATGTTTCTACCCCTGTTGGGGATTCTGTAGTCGCAGATCGGGTGTATCAACTATGTATAGTTACCTCGATAGGATATGATACTCACGCAAACTTAAAAGTCTTAGATATGGTAGATTTTGATGTGATTCTTGGTATGGATTGGTTATCTCCTCATCATGCATTTTTAAATTGTCATGCAAAGATAGTTACATCAGCTATGCCTGGAATTCCTATAGTAGAACGGAGAGGTTCTTTTCATCACCCTTCAAAAGGAGTGATATCATTTCTTAAGGCTCGTCACTTGGTAGAGAGAATATGTTTGGCTTACTTAGCGCACATTCAAGATACTTCTCTACTTGAGTCTATTCTAGTGGTGAGTGAATTTTCAGAGGATGATCTTGTAACGACCCTCAAAATAAAGTAGGATAAAGTAGAGCCTCACATGGGTTTTATGCATTAATAACTTGTTAAAGTAATGAAGAATAGCCTTCTTAGTTGGTTTTAAAGAGTTTGGAAGTCAAACGTCAAGGGATGACCAAGACGTTTAGAAACTAGTATTTTACGTGTTGGTGTGTTCTAGTATGTTGTTCATGTTTTTATGTGTTGTTTGGAGTCTAAAATTAGTGGAGGTGACCTTAGTGTCTTAATAAATGTTATTTTAGGGTCAAAACGTTTGGGTACGACTCCCCGGGACCACCCTAAGGGTCCCCGAGGAGGACCCTAACCCTTGGCCAAATATGCTGCTAAGGCAGCTTGAAGTTGTGCTTGGAGGGAGCATGTCCGCTTCGCGGACTAGCTCCACCAAGGGTCAAAAGTTTGGTCCGCGTCGCGGACATGTCGTGGACTCTATTGTATCGGAATTTAATTACTAGAAACTTGTGGGAATACATCCGCGTCGGAAACTTGATTCCCGACGAAATCTGCGAAAATAAAACTCAAGTTTTACTTGTTTAAGAGGTCCAACTAAGTGAGGGGTAGTTTGGGTACTTTGGGAAATTATTATAAACGGTTATTCTACCTATTTTAGGCTATTTTAAGTTGGTTATTGAATTAGATTGCTGATTCCTATTGCTATCTATGTCAATCGATTATGAATTGTTGAGGATTGATCCATGATGATCTTGGCTTGGAGAAATCGTAAGTTGACCTAACTTCTAGTCTATGGTATGAGAATTGATGTGTGGTTTGGTCCACTTATGGTGGCGGTGTTTACTTCTTGTCTATCTATGCATGTTGAGATCATGGCCTTGAAGGCAATAGATGTGAAGTGAATTGATGATTATGATGCATATGTTTATGAAGTTGTGCTATGAAGGTTATGTA
>JAJOOR010008961.1:0-57703 GCA_036250505.1 Solanum acaule
CCTGCAAATATATTATTGTTAAGTCTATTTTGTCTATGTTCTAATTCTTGTCTTTTCTCTATAATTATTTCAGCTAGTTTTTGTCTATATTCGTTATTTTCGTTATTCATTGTATTTTTAAATATTGAATATATTTATATTCTATTTTAGATATATTATCTATTAATTGTTCTAATTTGTCGTTATCAGTTTTTGTGATATTGAGTTGTTTATATTCCGGATATAATTTGTTTAATTTTCTTCTTATTTTTATTAATTTTCTACTAGTACGTTTCTTCTTATATTTCTCGACATCCATAGCTCTGATACCATTTTTAGAGAAATAATTATAGAGAAAAGACAAGAATTAGAACATAGACAAAATAGACTTAACAATAATATTTTCTAATCTAGGAAGAAGATATAAGAAAATAGGTGACAATTTAAGTTTAATGTTAGAAAAAGAAACTGTAAAATTAATATATACATTGATCAACCATGAACTTATTATGATACATAACTAAAGAGACAAAAAAATATGAAATTGTCGTTCGGGTGACTCATGTTTAACGTTCATAAATTTGTGTGTTTAGATATATTAGTTGTAAGTATTTAAAGATGGAAATCATGAAATTATGTAACAAAATAGTTGCTAAAAATCTATCTGTTACTTGACAAAATTAATGATAAATTCTCTTAGAAGAGATCTTTTGAGTAGCTTTATATAATTATTGTTTATTATATCTTTTTTTAAGTTCAAATTGTATATTAAATTTTAAATGTGATTGCTTCGTTGTCTTGCATATTATGGCAATATGCACAACATTTACTAACCAATAAAGTAAGAAAAAAATGACCTTAGAACCTATGCAAGGTGCGATTTATTAGTAAACTACGATAAGAAATGGATTGAAAAAATCAAACATGAATAGAGAATAATCTTGTTTTATTCATATGAATAATTATCTTTGAGGATTGATACAACCAAGGAAAAAATGAGTATTAGTCAGAATATGGAATATTGCTCTCAAAAGGTGTATTTCAAGTATTACTACTATAACATCTTTTTTCTTGTATATGCATATCTTAAAGCAATCTCATAAGTTATAAGAAAATTTATTCCTACAAGCAATTTTAAAAAAGGAGAAGAAAAAAGATGGTCTCAGTGCTTATCGATCATATATATTTCTCATTATATATAGGCTAAAATAACTTTTCATGTGACTTATTATCAATAACAAAATAAATAAATGGATACAAATTATTTTGTAATTACCTGGAAGGTCATTTATGGGAAACTTACATAAAAGTTTTGTTTACTAATGTTTTACGTAATCAAAGACACAACTTCCACTTCAAGTGTCAACGACTGTGTGTAGTAATATAACCCAATCGAATGGGTTGGGGTCGAGTCCCAAGGGAGCGGTTAGTAATTGATAATTAAATAGAAAAGTAAAATTATGTTCTAGTCAATCATAGCTATAAATATTTACGAGTAAAAGAATACTAAATCAAGAGGTGACATGAATGTCAGTTATCAATGGGGGGTTTGTAATCAACTAATAAAACAAAAATAGCAAAAATATAAAGATGCGAGACAGGGAGACGAGATTCTTGGGATGTGATAGGAATATGGGACAAAATGAACAGCTGGGTAAATGCTATTGATAGTAAATTGTTGAACATTTGTAACTAAGCTAGACTTTAGTGGGGGTAAGTTTTCTCTCGAACAACTTACCCCGAATCAACTCGGTTTCTCTAGAACACCGAGTTGCAGGAATTAAGCACAACATTCGCCTTAGCCCATTCACTCTCTCGAGCTGAATGTGTGGGAAAAGGCCTAGGATTCACTCTCTCGAGCTGAACCCACGACGACCCAATAACCACAGGCTATCGATTTAGTAGTTATAGTTTTCAAACCTCTCTCGAGCAGGCCAAAATCACTAAGATGAAATCGTATTTGCAACTACAATATCATTAAGTTCAAACATAACTACTAAATAAAATCACATTTAAACAACAAATAGACTAACAATGAGCAATACCCAACAGTAAATTTAAACCATATTCACATAATCGCACCCCAAGAATTGAGATTTTAGCTAGACATGATAAAGAGATAGAAATCGATACCAAAAAGTGTTTCCATCAAATGGGTACGATAGAAAATGTCTTTAAACACGTCAAGGATAAAGATTCTTCAAGACCCACTTCCAATTTCATGGAATTGTAAACCTTCAAATCTTCAAAGCTCAAGAACAATGTCTCCCAAAAACTCTAAGAACTCAAACTGAAAATATTCTAAAAATCAGTAATAATTTGCTACAACTTGATACTAAGCTACAAAATTAAATTGGTATTTATAGTTCTAGAAAATTGGTGTTGCGAAAGACTACTCGGTTTAGTTTGTCAGGATCGCCGATGCACTCGGCGATCCGTCCTTTGGTCTGGTTCATCGCCTTTCAGCTTTTGCATTCAGCATCTTCGCTTTTTGAATCATTGGGCGATAAAGTGTTGCTTCACGGAACTGTTCGGCGACGTGCCGACTACTCCCTTTCATCGCCAACTTGATCTTTTCCTTCAGGGCTCAGCACATTGGAACATTAGGCGATATTAAGGTCGTTCGGCAGTTCACCCAATGGCTTCAGCGATCCTCATGCCTTCTTTTCTTCGTTCTTTCAGCTGCCATGTTCCGTTTTGCTCCATAGTGTCCATGCTTTGTGTCTAACTCCAAATACCTGAAACTCAAGGATCTACATCAGTTATTGAGACAAAATATGCATTTAAGGACACTAAATTGATCAAAATAAAGCCCTAAATGAGTACAAATTGTGGACTCATTAACTGCCCCAACTTAAACTTTTACTTGTCCTCAAGTAAATCTCAAGTTCAGCAGTTCAAAGAGGATGTCTCAAACAGTGCTTCATAAGATTCAATCATGAATGCACACAAAAGACTCAACTTACTCATGCAATGATCAATTGTGCACTCAAAGACTCAAATTGTGACACACCATTATCAAAGACTCTCAAGCTCGCAATACTTGCTTTAAATGCTAGTTCAAGCTCAACAAAGGTATTCACATGCCCTCACACAAAAGAATGATTCCATTTTCACACACAATGGTTTAATCATTTAAAGTTCCGAAATCAAATGCAACGCTCCCACTCACAAAGAAGAACACTATGCATGCTTTCACCCATAGGTTTGCCCGCATTTTCCAATTGACAATTGCTTCAGCCCACTCAAGATCAAAAAGGTCTTTTCAAGGCTGTAATGGGACTGAGTGCAAAGGTATGGTCATTTAGGCTCGGTGACTTTTATCCTCATGAAATGTGGTGCTCACAACACTTCCTTTCCTTTCCTTTCATCATTTTCTGTAGTGCTCATAAGTCATCCCGTTATTCACTCTCCATGGATTGTTCGGAACCCCATTCCTTTTTGCATTTTCATAACTTTTATTCCACGACTCTTTCTTTTTCATTCTTTTCTTCTCTCTTTTTTTTTGTATGGAGGGGTTCCATTTTTCTCAACACCATGGGTTAGAGGGGAATTTTCTAGCACTTCTTGACTTGCCTTCTCTTTTCACCACACCCCCAACTTAGGCTTTTGGCCTAAGTTGGCTATTCAATCAGCCACGAATCAAAAGGATTATAGGTAGTGGATTAAGATAGGTCATGTTTTCATCAAGTTTCTTCCAAAGAAAGGTAAGTCTCAAAGGGTGCTCAAAAGAGGTTCACACACTCACAAGGTAAGCCACAAAAGAGGTATATGTCAAATTGGCTCACACTCTTCGAAGTTACCTAAGATCATATCAAGAGATAGCCTTACTTGATCGACCGGACCAACGGGGCAAATTCTAGGTGTCATCATGCATGGTTCACGGTTAGCTCATCACACAAGGCATTGACACCAACCTCAAACAAGACTTCATACTTTTGCTAGTGTGCAATGTTCATCACAAGAAAATCAATTTGATACTTGGCTAGTCACAACGAGATGCAAAGAGTTCACATATTGACTATGTAACTTCACTTGGTCTTATCGTAGTCGTACATTCATGTTCGTTCGATTATGAGCAATATTTGAGTCATCAATATTGATCAAAACCGATACTCAAATTTGCCAAAGAACAGCCATATTCGAGTACATACAAGAGGTGGCGAATTTTTTTTGGAAGGGTCAAAAATCATTTACAATTAAAGCACAAAGAGCCACAAGCTCAAACATCCGCAAAAAGCAGTGTATAACACAACATTAAGAATAACAACTCAAATATAAAATCAAGACGAGAATCACGAATAGCACACAAAGGTGGGCCTCAACCCACCACAAATAAACGCATTTGTCCTCATATGTAAACAAAATAATATCCAAAATTTAAAATAAAGAAAGACAGAGAGGAGGGTAAAGAGGGGATCCTGTCTAAGTAGTCGCTCCATCTGTTTGGGCATCAGTGCCCAGAGTCATCTCAAAAGTACCAGCTCCACTAGAGACAGCAAAAGGTTTATTTGCCAGGGAAGCCTGCACAGTTGCATATACCATGGCTGCTTCAGTCTCAGTCAGGTCTTCATCTACAGCTCCCTCAGTCTCCTTAGGCATCTCCTTATCAGCCTCTGCCTCTGACTCAGGATCAACTGTCTGCTCTATTCTATCCTAATGTCCGGTGTTAAGGCATCTCGGGCACATCTTAAATCTCTATTTTTCCAAAGACCATGGACATATCAGTGAATTTCAGGTAGTCCATATCCTTCCTCAACTCAGGAATGGAGGTTTTTAAAGTCGTTACCTCCTCGGTGGCCTCTTGGCCATACTCACACACCGTTATCCTTGCCGCAAGAGTATCAATGTCACCGCTCAATGGTGTCACAGCATCAGTCAAGGTAGCCTGAATCATTCCAGGGATGGAGGTCTCAAGTCTGGCTGCCCGACGATCTGTAGAATAGGCAAGTTGTCTCATCTAAAGTAATGACGCTTGAGTGATCAGAGCACGGGACGCAGCAACATCAGTAGGTCTAGGAGGCAGTGCAACAACAAAAGAACTTGAAGTCTCAGCAGGTGTAGAAGTGGCATTAGATGTACCTGAAGGCTTATGGACTGGAGTAGGCAAAGATGCCTCTACATGCAGTGTGTCCACAATCGGGGCTGTCTTTTTCTTCTCCGCCTGATCCTTTAAATATTCTATCTCGATCCTTCGAATATTGGTAGAGGATGTGGGAATCACTTCCATATCTTTCTTGGCATCTCCAGGTACCCGAGCCCATTTGCACAGCTCGGTGATCATACCAGGAAGGGAAGAGAGGTCTGGCGCTGCTAGGCATGCATGAGAATATCTGAAACAATGATCATCCCCATATTTAGTCTCGTCTCAACAATAATGCAACCCAGACATGCTACTTTGGCATGGCAGAGTATGGACTCATTCTGGGATGGCATAATGGTACTGTTGATGAAGCCAAACCAGAATCGTGTAGCGATGTTCAGATCCTTCTTCGCAAAAGGTGCCCAAATATTAAGCCACTTTTGAGCACTATCTGATATTAGCGGGGCCAACCACTTCTTCATGTTCTCCAGAGTATTTGTTCTAATAATGTGCTGACAGTCGTCTTCAATGTCCGTTGAGCACTCCAGAACTACATTGATTGCACCAGCATCACACTTCACTCTTTTACCTCTAACGACCACATGGTCAACTGGTTTGAAAGAAGCTGCCTTCTTCTTTCTCTGTGGTATCAAGGTTCCATAAGATGCATAGAACTCCCTAACCCAATTTAGAATATACGGGCCATGTGGTTTTGTGAAGATCTGGAACTTGTGCGGCTTCAAGCAATCCATTATCTATGGGTACCTGTTGATGACCCCATCTGTGGACAGACAGTTTTCCTCAAGGTAGTCCTCAGCTCCTCAGTCTTTAATCGGTTCATTGACTTGGGTGGAGGACCCTGTACTGGGGGTGACAACACCATTGCTTGTTCTGTACTGGAGGAGTAGGACTGGTAGGCTGAGGATTCCTTATCCTATATGGATCATTCATCTTTTTAGATCATAACTTCGCCCTCTTTGCTATGACAAACTCATCATCCTCAGACTCTATAGTTTGAAAATCCTGATGCTTAACCTCGCCCTCAGATGGGGTGAGGTAAGTGGCATGGATGCTATCACTGGCGAAGCTTACCTCTGCTGACGTAGGTGCTTTTCCTTTACCCTTGCCTTTCCCACTAGTTGTGGAAAGTTTAGTAGTTTTGCTCTTGGATATGGCTGCAACCTCATTGAGTTTAATCCCTATAGCCTTGTTTCGGGGCGGCATGTTTCTTCCTGCAACCTTAGGTCTAGCCTTATATGCAAAACATCAAGAGAAAATTTAAAACAAGCTTAATCAAATTCAGAGAAACCCAATTGCAGAGAGACTCGTTGAATTGGTCAGTGAGTCACCAAATCGCTTTGGAGAGCTAGATCGGGCTCGCCGACAGGATTGGCTTAAAGATTGTAGCAAACTGGCGATGGGAAAGGCTTTTCGGCAAATCATCGACAACACTCGGCGAACAAGGCTTCGCTCGCCGAAAGTTACAGTGCAAATAGGGTTCAGAAGTGCAGACAAAGGGCGATCAAGAATACCTTTGGCGAATCGCCGAGTACTTTCGGCGACATCAGGCTTCTCACAGAAAGTTACAAAGCCAATCATCAAATAAAGCATGAAATAAAAGGCGAGATAAGGACATTAGGTGAATCGCCGAGTGGTTTGGTGAGCTCGACCCAGCTCGCCAAATGGACCACCGTGCTTATTTTCAACCCAAGTTCTCGAATTCAACCCTGCAACCCCCGAAAACAAAATCAACGCATGCACTAGTTAAATTAAGTTCAAACCCATAACACCCATCACACCGGAATACTAGACTTCTCCCAGTTTTGCCAAATTTTGCCATTTGACTTCTACCCTTAAGAATGGTGTCACCCACTCTATCATTGTGCAATTTACGCTATTTAGCACAAATACGGGTTACTCCGACTTCACCCAACCTATCTAACCAACACACAAGCACAACCCCATAAGATTTTACCAAATTCAACACATAAGAGCATAAGAAATCGACACTGTAAGCATCACAGGAAGGATTAATGATTCAATTCAGTCATTTAAACACTCTAACCCTGTCAAAGAGGCCCAACACACATCACTAAGATAAGATCATTGCAAATGAGTACAAATTCAAATAAACTAAACTCGGGCTTTTAAAAACCAACCTTTGTTGCCGATTAATAAAGACTGAAAAGCTAGGCTGCAATGTAATCCAAATCCAAGCACCAATCGATTAATTAAAATACTTATAGAGTGTAGAAATATCGAAAATACTAAATGGGTGCGAGTTTGGGAAGATGAAAAATGAGGTAAATTGAAAGAATTCAAAATTTAAACCTTTGGTACTTGAATAAATCGTCAAGATTTCACCCGTTCGGCGACGTTTGTCGTGCTCGCCGACCTACTCAGCGACACGCCGAGTGTTCACTTACCTCGCCGAGTTTTACAGGTCCTCCGGTTAATGTCGGGGTCCAAATAACGGTCTATGTCAGGATCACCGACCTGGTAGGCGATGCGCTGTCTGGAACTTTTAGCTCGCCAATCTGCAATTTTCAACCACTTCCCAAACTTTAATCTACACAATCAACACACCATTTTTTCTAAAAACAATAATAAGGCAGTAAAGTGTTTTGGGTTGCCTCCCAAACAACGCCTTAGTTAACGTCGTGGTACGACGCGAGTCAACACCTAAACTCCACTCTTGGGGTTAGCCATAGCATCACTTGGCAATCCCATGTTTTGCTGCGGGTAGAGCTAAGGCATCATATGACCTATAAGGTTCTCTAGCAGCTGGATCGATCTAGAATAAGAACCATTCATCTATTTCATTACTTTGATGTTCTCTTTCATTACTTCGATGTTCTCCTTCATTTCTTCCAACACCCTATTATGCTCATGCACCTTGAGGAGAATGATCGAGAGCATTCCTTTGACACGTTTACCCTCATTGTCCTTAGCCCTTTTTCTCTCATGAGGAGGGATGTATTTGTAATTCATTATGTATTGGACTTCAATCTCCGCTATCTTTTTGGCCAACTCATCCATCTGAGTCATCAGTGCAGACAACATGAATTTCTTCTCTACTTCTTGGTTTGTTTCAGCCATGTTATCAAGCAGATGGGCTACTATCACATAGGGCTGTTGTGTAATACCACACGAAATGAGTTGGTCAGCCAATGCCTTGTTTTCGGGACCAAGACTTCTATAAAAGCAATCCAGGAGGACTATATCGGGAATTTCATGAGATGAGCATTGAACTAGCTGTTGGTTAAACCTTGTCCATGGCTCATGAATCCGTTCACCTTCCAATTTTTTGAAGGTTAGAATGCAATCCCTGAACATCATTACTCCTAATGGAGGAAACTCCATTTGCTCGCGAGTACTGCTCGACATACTCACCTCCTTTGTTTCAAAGCTCAAACAGGCAAAACACAAAGCTAAAAATTAAGTAAGTATTACTATAATTAACAAGAATAAAATAAAACTTAACTAAAAATTCTCAAGTAACACCACTCCCTGGCAGCGACACCATTTTGATGTTTGACGTAACAAAAAACACAACTTACAATTCAAGTGTCAACGATCGCGTGTAGTAATATAACCCAACCGAATGGGTTAGGGTCAAGTCCCAAGGGAGTGGTTAGTAATCGAGAATTAAATAGAAAAGTAAAATTATGTTCTAGTCAATTAGAGCTATAAATATTTACGAGTAAAAGCATACTAAATCAAGAAGTGACACGAATGTCAATTATCAATGGGGGATTTGTAATCAACTAATATAAAGAAAATAGCAAAAATATAAAGATGCGAGATAGGGAGACGGGATTCTGCGGATGTGATAGGAATATGGGAAAAAAAGAACAACTGGGTAAATACTTATTATAGTAAATTGCTGAACATTTATAACTAAGTTAGACTTTAGTGGGGGTAAGTTTTCTCTCGAATAACTTACCCCGAATCAACTCGATTTGTCTCGAACACCTAGTTGCAGCAATTAAGCACAACCTTCACCTTAGTCCCCATTCACTCTCTCGAGTTGAATGTGTGGGAAAAGGCCTAGGATTCACTCTATCGAGCTAAACTCACGACGACCCAATAACGACAGGCTATCGATTTGGTAGTTTTAGTTTTAAAACCTCTCTCTTGAGCAGGCCAAAAACACTAAGATGAAATCGTATTTGCAACTACAATCTCATTAAGTTTAAACACAACAACTGAACGAAATCAAATTTAAACAACAAATAGACTAACAATGTGCAATACCCAATAGTAAATTTAACCCATATTCACATAATAACACCCCAAGAATTGAGGTTTTAGCTAGACATGATAAAGAGATGGAAATTGATACCAAAAAGTGTTTCCATCAAATGGGTAAGATAGAAAATGTCTTTAAACACGTCAAGGATGAAGATTCTTCAATATCCACTTCCAATTTCTTGGAATTGTAAACCTTCAAATCTTCAAAGCTCAAGAACAATGTCTCCCAAAAACTCTAAGAACTCAAACTAAAAATATTCTAAAAATCAGTAATAATTCGCTACAACTTGATACTAAGCTACATAATTAAATGGGTATTTATAGTTTTGAAAAATTGGTACTTCGAAGGACTACTCGGCGCAGTTAGTCGAGATCGCCGATGCACTCGGCGGTCCACCATTTGGTCTGGTTCATCGCCTATGCTTTGTCACTAACTCCAAATACCTGAAACTCAAGGATTTACATCAGTTATTGAGACAAAATATGCATTTAAGGACACTAAATTGATCAAAATAAATCCCTAAATGAGTACAAATTGTGGACTCATCATTTACCCCTCCTGATAGTTTCCCTGGTCATGTTTGATCAGTTTGTGAAGTTGGTTTGGAAATTTGTGAACAAATTAATATCTACGGTTATTTAATTGAGGGGTATTTATTGAATAACTTATTTATTTAGTTGGTGGTTAATGGACAAGGCCCATATTTTATTTAATATTGTATATCAATTGACCCATGCATTGAAATAAGTTGGTAGGGTTTAATAGTTTTAGATCATATAATTAAGGAGAAAAAAGAAATCCGACAGTCGAAAACAACTACCGCGGGTACTACAAACTTTTCCTAACATTTTTAGTTTTATTTTATAAATTTTCAATGATAATAACATGCTTAAATATTCTATAGAAAGAGGGGTAAGTAGTAATGAACATTTAATTTGGGTTATAGTGGTTAGAGCCTACTTTATGCGTGTATGAGTGGGAATTGAAATTATTATATATAATGTGATCAGTTGATCTAGGGTAGACATGGTGAGTAGACAATATTAATAAGGTAATGATGAGAAAACACGGAAAAACAGATTTGGAATAAAAATAAACTGGAAATTGGTCTATATGTATTCGACATTTTTGGAATTTAGAAAGAGGATATTTCTTGTCAATTATATTGTATTGATTGAGGCTATAATTGGATCATTATGATTGAGATTAATGAATAGGAATATAGGATATATCAATATGAGGTTCTTAAATAGTATGTTCTCGTGATTTTTGTTTGCAACTTGATTTCGTTGTTTATTATTATTATTATCATAACATATTATGATTCAAATTTTGATATAAGGTATATGTAATTAAATATTAGGTGTATGGTATTATATGAATACCATTAAATTATGATATTGGAGGAATAAAGACTTAACCCTAGACTTGAAATATGTAAAATATGAGAGTTGACATGTTCGGCATGAAGATTAGGAACTTGATTATAGATTTGAGTGAGTTTTTATGTGTCTAGGATAAACATATAGTAATATGAGTGTTATTAGTTTTGAAATCTTATTGCAATTACTTATTTAAATATATTACATTTATTTGGAAGCCCAATGAAAGGGGAAGACTCAAGTCCCAGAGTGATTGTTCGACTATTTGAGGCAAGTGGATTTCTCAACCCTGATTAAGTGTATAAAATCATTTATTTTCTTGTGGTATGTGTTAAGGAGTAATGAGATTTACTAATTTGTTGAATTTTCCATTTTGAATAATCCTAATGATGAAAAGGGGGTAATAAAAGGCAATGTGATTAATTATTGGAATATGATATGTCGAGATGATTTGAAAGGCTTATTGATTCATAGTTGATGTTGTATCACGATTGTGTTGATTTGAATTGTATATTGGTTTGAAAATGATCATCTCCTTATTATTTGTGTAAACATGTCATTTGAATTGGTTCTGAGACATAGTTGTAACAAGTTTTATGTAAATTGAGAAAAAATAAAACGTAAAAAGGATGTACCATTTTGAGGGATGTGTCGCACGCCATGATGGATTCTAATATTTGAGGGCCGTGTCGCACACCACGATGGATATTATTATCGAGGGTTGTGTCACACATCGTGATAGATGCATTGACAGATATGTCCCCCTATGGGACCCAGACGGAGAGACAACAAATGTATATCGTTAGGTCAGACATGTATCACTATACTTTGCATTGCATTTCATTACATTGCATATCTATATCATTTGTGAACTTGTGAGTGCCTTTCTATGGAACTTTTCATTGATGAACTTGATCTTGTGTATTGTTGATCCAAAATTGTTGGAATGTTGTTATTGATCTATGTGCTATTAAAACTGTGAACTATTAGGTTGAGGTTGTTTCCTACTGGTTGTAGTTGTCGAGGTTCAGTTGGGGTGGTAGGAGTACCCATATTCTATACTCTTAGTTTGGTGTTTAGGAGTTTGCTTGCTGAGTACAATGTGGTTTGGTACTCACCCCTTGCTTCTACATTTTTGTAGGTTACTAACCTTAATCTTCATGATACTCTCTTTTCTCTTCTTGCCCGAGGCTTCCTAAGAAGATTTCTGAGGTAGTTGTTTGTCATCTCAGTGGACCCTCTTACTCCTATTTATGATCTAGTTCTATTTTAGAAACAACATAATTTGAGACTTATATTTTCTTTCAATTCTAGTTAATACATTAGAGGCTTGTGCATGTAACAACTAGGTTTTTCGGGTATATTTAATTTGATTATGAATTCCCACATTATTTTATAGTATTATACTTTTATCAATGTTTTATTTTTGTACTTTATTGTAATGGTTGGGTTTTGGGCTGACTTGTCTTTGTGGGATAAGACGAGTGCCATCACATCCTTCTTTTGGTCATGACTAAACGGTATTAGAGTCCCAGGTTTATAGGTCTAACTGTTCACAAGCCAAGTCTAGTAGATTCTCAAAGATCAACGTAGAGACGTCTATTGCTTATCTTCGAGAGGCTATGGTGACTTTTAGGAAAAATCTTCACTTCTTGAATCTCTATCATGCATCCTTTGTCCGTTCTGGTTCTTATTGCATCATTCTGTTCTATCTCACATATAGTGATGAGTCGTGCGTGGTTCCGTAAGTGAGTAGTTGGTGTGTTGTGTATGGCTTTGATATTGGATAGGGTACTATGGTAAAAGTGATATACTTATAGAAATGATAGCTCGACAATGCATATTGAGAATATTTGAATGATGAGATTGAACAATGGTTTAAGAAACTCCATGAATGTTCTATCTTTCTCTGGTTAGTTACTAGTAGTGAGAACAGTGGTTGTGTGGTATAGGTGATATCTGGAGTGATTCGACAATTGGAAATGGAATGATTAAAAGAACGGCTAGAAATGAACACTATGACTTTGGAAACTACAGTCAGTCGAGTTGTCACAACATGTACGGATTGCTTAGCGAATGATGTTGCGCCAATTGAAGTCAAAATCTTTCATAGATTGAGTGTATATTAATAGGGTCATGATACGACTACTATAACAATACTGATGCTTACTTGGTTAGATTTATGGAGTGTGTTACTTCTACTATCGACCTGATCTACAAAATAATACATATCACTTTGAGTTAGAGAACGAACATATTGAATGTTGTTTTGCAACTATTCAACGGGTAGAAATGTGTGGGCTATTTATGTATGCTATTTTTGGTAGATATAATGTGTACTAGTGGTGGATCTAACAAACTTTCACGGGGTGATACTAGTGGAATATGAAACACGGTGATTATCAAGTGTGAATACTAACTACTTAATGAGTTATCAGTTGTATCACATGCTCATATAATAAGATACGATGTTGCATTTAAATTTGATAAAGAAACTAATTTTTTACTATGTACACTTGGGTTAAAACATTGTTTATAAAGAACATTTTAGTGGTGGTTCTTTGGTATGGTATTAATGTGTTTGGTTGTGAAGTCTATTCCAAGCATTCTAAATGAAGACTAGTGTTTTCATCGTAAGCTCCAAGGCAGTGGATCGATATTGGAATGAAAAGCCTATGGGTAAAGAAAACTTCCAATGATAATACTTGTGTGAAGAAAATTAAGGACTTACAATGAAAATGCATATAAATTGAGTGAGTCCTTTGGATTTAGTTGGTATTACTGGGTTTGAGATGTCATGTCGATGACAAAGTTGACTTAATGGTGATGACAAGGGCTAATTGAAGATGATTGTAATAAGAGTTTGTAGTTAATTGTGTTTGAGATGCAGCTATATGATAAGGATTGTTGGTTAAACAATTTTTTGTTATGTAAAGACGACTTGCGAGTATTTAAGGTTGTGGTTTGCTACTATATAGTGATTAGCATGGTCCTATGAAAAGTTATAGGAGGTCCTGGGACACCGCTCGAATAGAATTGAAAGGAACTAGAGTCACAAATGAAAAGAATTAATGGGATATAGTTTAGCTTTCGGAAAGAGGCAAGAACAAAGATATTTACTGTGATTGCAAGGGTCAAATAAATATTTTCACAGAATGGAGAATTAGGTTCAGAGATATGTGGTTCTATTTGGTTTGCTCTGATTATGGTGATAGTGTTACATATCGTTCATATGAGTCAACAACTATTGGATAAGATTTGAGGAAGAAGTTGATATATGTTCGGCTCGAGTGTAGTAATAAGGTCTTTTGTGGTTTTAAGTTTGGTAACTGGTATGGTTGGAATGAGAAGTCAAATCTTTCATTGTAAGTCTAGTTCGTGGTAGTATGTTTTGTCTAGGTATGGATTGGTAAGGTAGGAAACAATTGATTGCATGAAGTATTGAGCATTTCGAAGGACTTCATTGGTTTGAAGTTGAAGGTAGTAGGGTTTTTCACCATTGAGTTATGAATTGAAGATGCAAGATTGATTGATACATCAATGACTTTTATGAAGATTAGGTTTGGTCTAGGCGACTAACGGCAATGAATGGAAGATTTTGTGCATTTATGTGGGGTTATGTTGTTCAAACTATGGTAATTAACTTATGGATTCACTAGAGGATGGGATATAGTTCTACATGATTATTAAGAATTTCGAGGGGATTGACACTACTCCATTGATGGGACTATAATGATTATTGTGTTGTGTTACATAGACAATTGATGGAAAATAAAGGTTATGTGCTCATAGTATACAAAATTATTAGGGTTACCAAGATTCTATGTTTTGACATGGGGTATATGATAAGTTGAATGTTAATTGAAACTTGGTATGTGAAAGATTGCGTTGAATTGACATTGGTTATGATTCAATAGCTTCGCATCGATGAGAAAGTACTACCGAATTTAAAATCAGTATTATCATCCTTGGGTGTGACCCGTAACTACCATTAAATGCTTACATGGAAAGAGAGGGAGCCATAGTTCATAAATTTTGGAGGCGAGAATGTTTTTGCTAAGAAGACTTTGATACTAGTGGCGGTTTGAGAGTAAGTTAAATGATCAGAGTGGTTGTGATATTTTATTACTATTGAGAGTTTGGGCTTTAGTGGAATGATATGAAAAATATGTGGGGTTTGAGAAAATTAAGTATGGGTATGATCGTAATGGTTATCATACCGATAGATTGTGGGTAGTTAAAAATCAAAGAAATGGAGTCAACTGAATGAAAATGTCTTATATGGGCTTTTTGGAAAATGTATTTAGTGTTATTAAACCTTGGTTCCGTATATTCTTATGTGATGACCATATATTTTGTCCTAGACATGACTAGGAGTATGATTCACTACCTATCCCCACACATGTTTTCACTTCAATGAGTTGATCCCTATTGGTGGATCAGATATACCGATCTAATGTCCTCTTGATATGGTATGACGTTGGGGCAGACTTGTGTAACATCTCGCCAATATGAAATAACTAGGAAGAAATTAGGAATTGGAAATAGTCGTTTTTCGAAAGAATGAAAATCTGGAAATTTTGTTAAGTTAGAATAAGTTGAGTTCTAGTCAACTTCAAAGGACCATAACTCCTAGCTCAGGAGGAGTTAGGTGTGTTTCCAGATATCGTAGGAAACATCTTGGAATAATCATTCCAACGCCGCTGAGTTTGCGCGATTCCGAGTTTTTATGAGTGTGTTATTCCCATTGGAAGTTAGGTTGTTCAAATAAGGAAAGTCCAATCCGGATTTTAGAAGGTCATTATGGTCTTTTCACCACCCAATTAAGTTAATTCGTTTTTAGCAATTAAATTGGGGTCTAAACTGAATTGGTTCAGTTTAGACAATTGGAAATTTACGCTAGGGTTTTTAGAGAAAGAATGCAAGAGGAGAATAGAAGAGAAACAACAAAGTTCATCGATTTCTTGGAGATTTTTGTGTGGATTTCGCCAAGGATTTAATCCTACGGTATGTGAGGCTTTCATAACGTTGGGTTCATTCAACCACATGCCAAACATGTTTATTTCAGCATGAATTCATCCTAAAAGAGTTTGAAAGTTGATGTTCTTGATATCTATTCTTGAATTTGATAATGTTTTTGAGTTGGGCTGAAATTGAGAAGTTTCTGAGATCACTACGTCAAATTATTGAGTAGGTTGGAGCTTAATTCTTAGGTACATTTGTTGGGAATCTGTATCTAAAAAGAATTTTGGAAAAAGAAATGAGTTCGGATGAATTGGGGATGGAAAACGAAGAAGAAAATTAGTCGGGAAAATCTGGGCATTGGCTCCGCATCATAGACCTGCACCCTAGATTTGGGAAAACTCATTTTGCATCGCGGAGCTGTCACGGACCATTCTGCCTCAAAAAGTATTTTCGCGACCAAAATTTAAATACTTCTCCGCTATGCGGTCCCACCTTCAGATAGTAAATTTTTTATCTTTTCTCATGTTTACCTATCTAAAAACACTCCTAAACATCATTAGATCTTTCCTATCACAAATTTCAATCCTTCAATCCATAATTCAATTCAAGGAAAGTTAAGAGTCAAGTTTAGAAGTTAAGACGCAAATCAAGAGAAGTTCATTAAAGTTTTTTAGAAGTATTTTACAAATGTTTTAACTTTGTTCTAAGACTTATGTTTTAAGTTAAGCAAAGAGTGAAGAGTTGAGTTCATTTCTCCAAAAGTTATAAGGGAACTAAGTATTCCCAAGAGTTTAAAATGTTTCACATTTGAACAACAAAGGGAACATCGATTCCAAGAGAGCTTTTAATCTAAGTTTTGAGTAATTATCTCAAACCAAATAAAGAAGTTTGTTTTAAAAACATATGAGCTAAGTATATTTTGGGAGTAGTATTAAGCACCGATATGGGGATGAGTTTGAGTTAAAAAAACTCACGTCTTCATAAACCATGTAGCCATCATGGGTACTAAAGGATCATACTTTTTAGATGACTCCTTAAGATGCTTTTAGCATAGACTAGTGGATCCACTTAGTTAAGCGTTCCATATGACGCCAAAGTATAGGACAGTTCTGGCAGCGTGGACAAGACGTTGTATCACCACTTAGGCTCATAGTGGTGGTTGTCGGTTAGAGAAACTCCCACAGAAACTATATTACTTCATTATATGAGTAAAGTTGAGTTTTTCTTTAACGAACTAAGTTGTTTTCTACTATTTTAAAGGCTTTATATATATATATATATATATATTGCATGTGTTTTATTGCTTTATATTGAGTTAAGTTATTCTGGAGTTGAGTAAAGTGAAGGTAAGTGTTTCTTTCAGATTGTTTTCAAGCTTAAGTTATGTTTAGCATTCTAACTCGCATACTTGTACATTCAATGTACTGATTCCAGTTGGCCTGCATCTTATTATGATTCAGACACATGTAATCAGGATCATCATCTAGCGCCTCGTTGATCCAATTGAGCACTCAGAGTCATTTGGTGAGCCTCTTAGCTTTCCGAAGGATCCTTTTTATTGCTTTAAGTATTTTAGTTCATTAGGATGTCGTGGGTCTTGTCCCGATGTCCATCTCACTTGTTTAGAGGCTTCATAGATAAAGTTAGTGATGTTAGTTCATGAGTCTTTACTTTCCCTTTTCAATTAAGTTGAGACTTGAGTTGCCACTTTGGCAATGAATGTTCTTTATTACATTCTAAGTTATTTATTGAGCAGTTCAGTTTAATCTTTTAAAGTACATTTATCTTGAGTAAAGTCTTCCGCTGAGTAAGTAAGCCAGGCTAAGGGTTCGCTTGGGGCCAACAATGGTTCTTGAGTGCCAGTCCTGCCTAGGGTGTAGGCTCGGGGAGTGACAAACTTGGTATTAGAGCACAAAGTTTCAAGAGTCCTGGGGAGTCTATGAAGCCATGTATGTAGAGTCCTAGTTGTCGGTGTGAAGCGCACCACATCTATAATTAGGAGGTTACAACATTTAGAAATTCCTTCACTTATTTCATACTCACTTCGTACGATAAAGTATATCTCTATAAAGGTCTCTTTCTAACTCGTGCTTACGCGTAATCAATTTTGAGCTAGCCTATGGTTGAGAGTGCCTTCATGAGGTATTTCTTTCCTCATGAGCTAAGAAAAACAAAGAGATGGTTGCTGACATAAGGAGCAGGATGAGTTTATTTGTAGTTGGGTTGACTCGTATGTCAAGTAATGAAAGTGAAGCAGCCATGCTAATAGGTTACACGGGCATAGCAAGGTTGATGATCCATGTGCAACAAGTTGAGAAGGACCAGCTGAAGGATAGAGAATAGTTTGAGAATAAGAGGGCTAAAACATTAGGGAATGAATCCAGGCAGCAAAAGAGAAATGTGAACCGGTCTTGTTTCTAACATAAGCAGAAAGGACTTGCTCCATCATCTGTTAGTGCATTTGCACCAGGGAACAAATGTGTGTACAATAGTCAGAATTCTCATAAATTCAGAGCTAGACCTACACACTCGCAAGGTAGTAAGGCACAAGGGGGTACTAAGACTCCTGCATGTGCTAAGTGTGGTAGGATCCACTCAGGGGTGTGTCGTGATGGCTCCACTAGTTGCTTCAAGTGTGGCCACAATGGTCATAAAATGGTCATTTTATGAGAGAGTGTCCTAAGAGCAGACAAAGTCATGGTAATGGGGGCAATAAAGCTCAGTCTTCTTCAGTTGCTCCACCAGGTAGAGCTGCATCTAGATGAGCTACTTCAAGGGCAAATGGAGACGGAAATTGTCTTTATGCTATCGCTAGTTGACGAGAGCAAGAAGATTTTCCAGATGATGTCACTGGTATGATCCAAGTCTTCAATTTTGATGTTCTTCCTGAGAAACTTCTTGAGCCCTTCAGTGTTTCTACACCTATTGGTGAGTTTATTCTAGCAGAAAGAGTTTATCGTGATTATCCCATTTCCATCAATCACAAGAGTACCATGGATGATTTAGTTGAGTTAGACATGGTAGAATTTGATGTCATCCTAGGTATGGACTGGCTTCATGCCTGTTATGCATCAATATATTGTAGAACTGGAGTAGTCAAGTTCTAGTTTCTAGTGAACCAGTTATAGAGTTGAAGAGCAGTTCAACAGTGCCTAAGGGTCATTTTATTTTGTACCTTAAGGCGAGAAAGTTAGTTTCCTAGGGGTGTGTCTATCACTTAGTCCGAGTTAATGACTCTAGTGTTGAGATACCTCCTATTCAATCAGTTCTAGTAGTAAAAGATTTTCCAGAAGTCTTTTCGGTTGATCTTCCCAGAGTCCCTCCTGAGAGAGAAATAGACTTTCAGTATAGATATTCTTCTAGATACCTGTCATCTATTCTGCCATATAGAATGGCACCATCAGAGTATAAAGAGCTTAAAGAGCAGTTGAAAGATCTTTTAGAGAAAGGTTTCATTAGACCAAGTATCTCACCTTGGGGCGCGCTGGTCCTATTTGTCAGAAAGAGAGATGGTTCCCTTTAGATGTGTATAGATTACCGTCAGTTGAACAACGTTACCATTAAGAATAAGTATCCTCTTCAGAGAATTGATGATATTTTCGATCAGCTTCAGGGTGCTTTTTATTTTTCTAAGATAGACCTTAGATTTGGCTACCATAAGTTGAAAGTAAGGGAATGTGATATTCCCAAGACAGCATTTAGGACCCGTTATGGTCACTATAAGTTTCTGGTTATGTCGTTCGGTTTGACTAATGCACCTGTAGCGTTTATGGACCTTATGATTAGGGTTTTCAAACCTTATTTAGATATGTTTGTTTATTGTCTTTATTGATGGCATACTAATCTATTCAAGGAATGAAGAAGATCATGCTAGCCATCTCAGAATAGTTCTTCAGACTTTGAAAGATAAAGAGTTATATGCTAAGTTCTCTAAATGTGAGTTTTGTCTTGAGTCTGTGGCGTTCTTGGGCCACATAGTTTTCGGTGATGGAATTAGAGTTGATACCCAAAAGATAGAGGCAGTGCAGAATTGGCCTAGACCCACATCTCCAACTGATATTATGAGTTTCTTAGGTTTGGCTGGATATTATAGAAGGTTCGTAGAGGGGGTCTTGTCTATTTCATCCCCTTTGACCAAGTTGACACAGAAAATAGTGAAGTTTCAATAGTCTGAAGCTTGTGAGAAAAGCTTTCAGGAATTGAAAAAGAAGTTGACTACTGCCCCAGTGTTGACCTTACCAGAAGGTACGCTAGGCTTTGTTCTGTATTGTGATGCATCTAGAGTTCGTTTGGGTTGTGTGCTAATGCAGAATGAAAAAGTTATAACTTATGATTCCAGACAGTTGAAAATCCATGAGAAGAATTACCCAACCCATGACTTAGATTTGGCTGCTGTAGTATTTGCTTTGAAGATATAGTGTCATTATTTATATGGTGTTCATGTAGATGTATTCACTGATCACAAGAGTCTTCAGTATGTTTTCACTCACAAAGAGTTTAATCTCAGACAAATGAGGTGGTTGGAATTACTCAAGGATTATGACAAGAGTATTCTTTATCACCCAGTTAAGGCTAATGCTGTTGATGATGCCTTAAGCAGGTTGTCTATGGGTAGTACCGTCCATGTTGAGGAAGAAAAGAGAGAGTTGGCGAAAGATGTGCATAGACTTGCATGCTTAGGAGTCCGACTAATGGATTCCACAAAAGGAAGAGTACTGGTGATGAATGGGGCTAAATCATCATTAGTGTCAGAAGTTAAAGAAAATCAAGACCAAGACCCAATTTTGCTTGAATTGAAGACAAATGTTCATAAGAAAAAAGTATTAGCTTTTGAACAAGGGGGAGATGGCGTTTTGAGATATCAAGGTAGATTGTGTGTACCAATGGTGGATGGACTCCAATAGAGGATCATGGAGGAAGCTCATAGCTCCAGATATTCCATTCATCCGGGTTCCACAAAGATGTATCATGATTTGAGAGAAGTTTATTGGTGGAATAGCATGAAGAAGGGCATTGCAGAGTTTGTTGCTAAGTGTCCGAATTGCCAACAAGTTAAAGTGGAGCATCAAAGTCCCAGTGGTTTAGCTTAGAATATAGAAAATCCGGAATGGAAGTGGGAGATGATAAACATTGATTTCATCACAGGTTTGCCAAGGTCTCACAGGCAGCATGATTCTATATGGGTGATTGTGGATCGAATGACCAAATCAACCCACTTCTTGCCGATAAAGACTACCCATTCAGCAGAAGATTATGCCAAGTTATACATTTAGGAGGTGGTAAGACTTCACGGAGTCCCCGTTTTGATTATATCAGATAGGGGTGCACAATTTACTACACAGGTTTGGAAGTCATTCCAAAAAGGCTTGGGTTCAAAGGTGAACTTGAGTACTACTTTTCATCCTCAGACAGATGGTCAAGCAGAGCGCACTATTCATACATTAGAGGATATGTTGAGGGCTTGTGTGATTGATTTCAAAGATAATTGGGATGATCACCTACCTCTTACTTCAGCATCCAGATGGCTCCTTATGAGGCTCTTTTTGGGAGAAGATGCAGATCTCCTATTGGGTGGTTTGAAGTTCGTGAAGCTGGGTTGATTGGACCAAACTTGGTTCATCAAGCTATGGAGAAGGTGAAATTGATTCAAGAGAGGTTGAAAACGGCGCAGAGTCATCAGAAATCCTACACTGATGTTAGGAGAAGGGAGTTATAGTTTGAAGTAGATGATTGGGTGTATTTGAAAGTTTCACCCATGAAGGGCGTTATAAGATTTGGTAAGAAGGGGAAGCTTAGTCCTCGGTATATTGGCCCTTACAAAATATCCAAGAGGATATTTGGCAAAGTAGCTTATGAGTTAGAGCTACCACAAAAGTTAGCAGCGGTTCATCCAGTATTTCATGTCTCCATGTTGAAGAAGTGCATGGGAGATCCTTCACTTATCATACCAACTGAAGATATTATGATCAAGGATAGCTTATCTTATGAAGAGATTCCGGTTCAGATTCTAGATCGCCAAGTTCTCAAGTTGAGGACTAAGGAAGTAACATCAGTCAAAGTCCTTTGGAGGAACCAATTTGTTGAGGAAGCTACTTGGGAAGCTGAGGAATATATGAAGAAGATATATCCACATCTCTTTGAAACTACAGACATTCCAGATCAGGGTACGAATTATCTTGTTAGTACTCTTTCATTATAAGTTAGCATGTTATAATTGCATTGCTTGTTGGGTGTTGAGCTGAATCATAGATGTTACACCCTTAGCCTAGTAAGAGTAATCTCATTCGAGGACGAATGTTCTCAAGAGGGAGATATTGTAACATCTCACCAATTTGAAATAACTAGGAAGAAGTTAGGAATTAGAAATAGTCATTTTTGGAAAGATTGAAAATCTGGAAATTTTGTTAAGTTAGAATAAGTTGAGTTTTGGTCAACTTCAAACGATCATAAATCCTATCTCAGGAGGAGTTAGGTGTCTTTCCAGATATCGTATGAAAGATCTTGGAATAATATTTCCAACGCCGCCCAATTTGCGCGATTCTGAGTTCGTATGAATGTGTTATACCCATTGGAAGTTGGGCTGTTCAAATAAGGAAAGTCCAATCCAGATTTTAGAAGGGCATTATGGTCTTTTCACCACCCAATTAAGTTAATTCGTTTTTAGCAATTAAATTGGGGTCTAAACTGAATTGGTTCAGTTTAGACAATTGGAAATTTACGCTAGGGTTTTTGGATAAAAAATGCAAGAGGAGAAAAGAGGAGAAAGAGCAAAGTTCGATTTCTTTGAGATTTTCGTGTGGATTTTGCAAAGGATTTAATCCTACAAGGTATGTGAGGCTTTCATAACGTTGGGTTCGTTCACCCATGTGCCAAACATGTTTATTTTAGCGTGAATTCGTCCTAAAAGAGTTTGGAATTTGATGTTCTTGATATCTATTCTTGAATTTGATAATGTTCTTGAGTTGAGCTGAAACTGAAATTTTTTTGAGATCATTACGTCAAATTATTGAGTAGGTTGGAGTTAGATTCTTAGGTACATTTGCTGGGTATGTGTATCTAAAAAGAATTTGGGAAAAAGAATCGAGTTTGAGCGAATTGGGGTAGGAAAATGAAAAAGAAAATTAGTCGGGCAAATCTGGGCACTGGCTCCGCGTTGCGAACCTGCTCCCTAGATTTGGGAAAAATAATTTCGAGTCACGAAGCGGTCACAGACCATTCTACCTTAAAAAGTATTTTCGCGACCAAAATTTAAGTACTTCTCCGGATCTCGGACCCACCCTCAGACAGTGAATTTTTTATCTTTTCTCATGTTTAGCTATCTAAAAACACTCCTAAACATCATTAGATATTTCCTATCTCAAATCTCAATCCTTGAATCCATAATTCAATTCAAGGAAAGTTAGAGTCAAGTTTAGAAGTTAAGAAGCAAATCAAGAGAAGTTCATTAAAGTTTTTCAGAAGTATTTTACAAATATTTTAACTTTGTTCTAAGACTTATGTTTTAAGTTAAGCAAAGTGTGAAGAGTTGAGTTCATTTCTCCAAAAGTTATAAGGGAACTAAGTATTCCCAGGAGTTTAAAATGTTTCACATGAACAAGAAAGGGAACATCGATTCCAAGAGAGCTTTTAAACTAAGTTTTGAGTAATTATCTCAAACCAAAGAAAGAAGTTTGTTTTAAAAACATACGGGCTAAGTATATTTTGGGAGTTGTATTGAGCACCGATATGGGGACGAGTTTGATTTCAGATAACTCACGTCTCCATAAACCATGTTGTCATTATGGGTAGTAAGGGATCATACTTTTTAGATGACTCCTTAAGATGTTTTTAGCATAGACTAGTGGATCCACTTAGTTAAGCGTTCTATATGATGGCAAAGTATAGGACAGTTCTGGCATCATGGGCAAGATGTTGTATCACCACTTAGGCTCATAGTGGTGGTTGTCGGTTAGAGAAACTCCACCGAAACTATATTACTTTATTATATGAGTAAAGTTGAGTTTGTTATTGCATTTTATTTAACGAACTAAGTTGTTTTCTACTATTTTAAAGTCTTTATATATATATATATTGCATATGTTTTATTGCTTTATATTGAGTTAAGTATTCAGGAGTAGAGTAAAGCCAAGGTAAGTGTTTCTTTCAGATTCTTTTCAAGATTAAGTTATGTTTAGAATTCCAACTCGCATGCTCGTACATTCAATGTATTGATGCCAGTTGGCCTGCATCTTATTATGATGTAGACGCAAGTAATCAAGTTCAGCATCCAGCGCCTCGTTGATCAAGTTGAGCACTCATAGTCACTTGGTGAGCCTCCTAGCTTTCAGAAGGATCCTTTTTATTGCTTTTAGTATTTTAGTTCATTAGGATGTCGTGGGTCTTGTCCCGATGTCCATCTCACTTGTTTAGAGGCTTCATAGACAAAGTTAGTGAAGTTAGTTCATGAGACTTTCCTTTTCCTTTTCATTTAAGTTGAGACTTGAGTTGCCACTTTGGCAGTGAATGTTTTTTATTACATTCTAAGTTATTTATTGAGTAGTTCAGTTTATTCTTTAGAAGTATATTTATCTTGAGTAAGGTCTTCCGCTGAGTAAGTAAGCCAAGCCAAGGGTTCTCTTGGTGCCAGCAATGGTTCTCGAGTGCCAGTCTCGCCCAGGGTGTAGGCTCGGGGAGTGATAACTTGGTTATTTTAGGTATGAGACATTTGGTATTTTCTTAGAGCAGTTAAAGTATTCCAGTGGTTCTACATGTATTACTTTACTTATGAGAATTTATAGAAGAACTACCATAAATATTAATAGTTGTCCGACGGCCTTAAGATTTATCTCATCATCGGGATCAGGTTTCGATTATGTGTGATTGAATGTGGGGACTATTGCGTCTAGTTTTGTCGTTCTTAAAGGTTGTCTACAACCGTAGCTACTGATCTAGCTATCATGGAATGTTATTAGCGGTTCTATATACATGGGTGTATTGTTCCCTGGGTAGTCACTTGATCATTTCCTTCTTTGGGTTAGAGAAGTTTTCTCCTCCCATGATGAGTACATGATGTCTAAAGATCAATTTTTTATAGTTTAAGTTCGTGGAAAGATTATGTTTTATGAATGTAAGCTTGATAAGATTTGTGATGGTTAGTACATTATGAGTGTGTGATAGTTGTTCAGGTTCACTTCTAGTTGTAGTCTGTATTGATTCAGAATGTAAACATGGTTATGTGAGAAAATAGTCATTTTTATGGTTGTTGTAACACCTTGGACTATGATTTGTTTTTATTTTTGGGTCAACTTCAAATGACCATATCTTTTAGTACATAAAGAGTTAGGTGGCCCATCAAGTATCAAATTGAAGGTCTTCGAATCTTCTTTCCAACGCCACCACATTTGCTAAATTTTGAGCTCCAAGAAAAAAGTTATGGCTATTTGAGTGAAGCCTCTTTGGTTAAGGTTTTTCATCCGTTTAAGGAAAGGGCATTTTAGTCTTTTACATGCCCCACTAGGCCTAAAACGTTTTCTTACCCAAATAAGGGTCTAATCTCATTTATACCACTTTTCCACGTTCTTAAATGCTTAAAGTTTTATAAAGAAGGGTTTCATGAGGAGAAAAGGAGAAGGGTTTCAAGCGTTCTTTCAAGAACTGAGAATTTCACTAAGAACAAGTGTTCTTTCAAGGTATGTAAGTTTCTCATAGTGTTAGGTTTGTTCTCCCTCAAACTAGTCATGTTATTTCTTTCATGAACTCATCAAAGAGATTGTTTATATTGTGATTCTTGAGAAGTTCTTGAGTTTTAACATCATTCTTTAACATTGGAGGTTTTTGAGTTCTTGAGTTGAGGGTATTGCACATAAGTGTGTTGTTTCTTCATGGATTTTGTGTGGAATTCATCGAAATTGTGTTGGGTTTATTAATTAAAGAGATTTTGGAAGAAATCACTCGATTATAGATGAGTTAGGACCTAAAAGATTGAGCAAACATTTGTCAGATTTTTGGGCATGGGTGTGTGTCGGCACACCACCACTTTGCCAGGACTACTAACAAGTAGTTTGGGGCCTGGCGTGGTGCGCCGCTTAGTGCACCCCAAACACTATCAAAAGTTTTGGGGCAGGTGCTCTACATCACTTAGTGTGCCAGGGTCACAAAGTCCTTTTCTTTTCAGTCCTTCATTTCGTAAGTGTTATTTTGAATCGTACCTACGTTCTGTTCTTAATATGAAATCATAAAGTCTTAATTAATCCTTGAGAGGTCCTAGATGTCTTAATTCACATTTCAAATTAAAGTAAAGTTAAGAGGAAAGTTCAAGAGATCCTTTTTGAGTTACTTTGAGAATTCATTAAATTGATTTTAGTTTTGAACTAAATATTGAGTAAATGTGTATGAGAATATTGATATTTTTCTTACATGTTTCAAAATGAGTATAAGGGAACTAAGTATTCCCATGTGTTACACTTTACATTTTCAAAGAGATAAACATCGATTTCTAAATGAGTTATTAGTTCAGAGAAGTTTCAGAGTATTACCTCTTTTAAGAGGATATTTTGAGTAATTACCTCAATTAAGAAAGAGTTAAATTTTAAAACATTTGAGCATGAGTTATACATTATTTGGAGTAGTATTGAGCACTGATATGGTGATGAGTTCAGACAACTCAAAATCCTCATAAACTATGTATGCCAACATGGATAAAGGTTCATTCTTTTTAGATGATTCCTTATTCCTTTAAACATAGCTTATTGGATCCATTTAGTTGAGGTGTTCTATACCCCGACAAGCTATAGGAAATTTCTGGGAGTGTGGGCGAGACATTGTTTCATCACGTAGCTCATAGTGATGCTGGTCGGTTAGAGAATCTCCCAAATAATAGTAAAGAGTTTGCTATTGTATTTTTATACATTCTGAGTTGATATCTACTATTTTAAAAGGTTTAAATATCACATCTCTTATTGTTTCTTTAATATTTAGTTGAGTTGGGGTGAGTATTTCTTCCAGCCTTGACAGTTGAGTGAACTATTGCTTTTACTTTTCCCTTACATACTGGAACATTAAATGGACTGATGTCATTTGACCTTAATCTTTTCATGATGCATGTACAATTGTTCAAGGTCATAAACATTTGGTGAGCCTCCTTGCTTTTTGGAGGGTTCCATATTTATTTTTAGCTTTGTTAAGATGTCTTGGGTCTTGTCCCGACTTCTATCGTAGAGTATTATGGAGGCTTGATAGATAGTAATAGTTGAGTATTCTTTCACTATTTCCCTTGTGATGTTTTGAGATTTTGGATTGTTTCCTTGAGTTTGTTTGAGTATTTCCACACATTTCTAATGTTAATCTATTGTTTAGACATTTGAGTTGAGTTTTGCATTAAAAGTTCCTATTTTGTTTTACTAAATCTTCTGATGAGTAATAAGCCAGTCAAATGGTTTTCTTGGGATCAATGATAGTTCTCGACTGTCGGCCATGTCCATGGTGTAGGTTTGGGGTATGATTGTTCTGTTATGTTCCAAAGGGTTTCGGTTCATATTGGGTTCATGAGCTAGTCTGTGGGTTGGTAATCACTCAAGATTTGTAGATCTACCAATTGAAGAAGGATTTCTCTTAGAGAGATGAACACCGACTCTAGAAAAACATAACTTTGGCTTTTGATAAATGTCAGTTATTCTTCCTTCTTCTGTGTTGTGTTTGAGGATGAACATGATTTTTAGTGGTGGATAATGTAACAACCCGAAAGGTCATTATTGGGAAACTTTCATAAATATTTTATTTACCCTTCCTGATAGTTTCACCGAGTCATGTTTAATCAGTTTGTGAAGTTGGTTTGGGAATTTATAAACTATTTGGTACCTACAATTATTTAATTGATAGGTATTTATTAAATAATAAATTTATTTAGTTTGTGATTAATGGGCCAAGACCATATTTTATTTAAATCCCTATATCACTTGACCCATGTATTAAAATAAGTTGGTAGGGTTAATAGTTTTAGACCATATAATTAAGGAGAAAAAAAGAAATCTGAAAGTCAAAAATAACTACCACAGGTACTGCAAACTTTTCCTAAGATTGTCAATTTTTATCAATTGTCAATGATAATAACATGCTTAAGTATTCTATAGCAAGAGGGATAAGAAGTAATGAATATTTAATTTGGGTTATAGTGGCCAGAGCCTACAATATGTGTGTATGCGTGGGAATTGAAATTATTATTTATAATGTGATATGTGATGAGTCGGATATTTGGACTCATTTAGGGCTTTGTTTTTATAGATTTAGTGTCCTCAAATGCTTAATTTGTGCCATAAACTGATGTTAAATCCTTGATTTTTAGGTACATAGATTGAGGAACAAAGCAAGGACACTAACAGGCAAAAAGGAACAAAACAAACTGAAGGAATGAAGAAAGGAAAGCCTAGTATCGCTATGGGAACTTGGCGAATCACCGAGTGGCTATTTGACCACCTAAAGTTCCAGTGTGCCAAGCCCAGAAGGAAATAACCAAGTCGGCGATGAAAAGGAACAGTCGGCAGATCGCCGAGTAGTTCCACGAAGCCAAGATAGATCACCCAAAGTTACAGACCTTGAGGATGCTAAATGCCAAGATGAAAAGGTAATGGAAGAGGTCAAAGGGCGGCTCACTAAGTGGTTCGGCGAGCCCGACTTACTTCACCGAATGGCCATTCGTAGCTTATTTTTGCCAACTATAGATAAAATTTTGAACATTTAGTTTAGTATCTTGAAAAAGTTGGAGATAGCTGGACAATACGAAATTAGCTTAGAACAGTTTTCTCTACATTTTTTCTCAATTTTTGAAGAACCTTAGAGATTCAATATGGAGATTTTGGAAGTGGATTTTGGATATTCTGCAAATTGAGCATTGTAAAGACTAAATCTCGCTTACCTCGTTGATGGATAATTAATTTGGTAATCATTTTTACCATTTTATGATGTTTGGATAAAACCCCAATTCTTGGGGTGCGATCATGTGATTATGGGTTGAATTAGTTTATGGGTATTGATTAATTACTAGTTTAAATGTTATTTTAAAGTGAGTTTAATCATTAATTGTGGGTTAATTTATGAATTGTAATTGCAAATGCAACTCTACCTTTGTGCTCTTGACTTGCTCGAGATAGAGGTTTTAGGACTAAAATTATTGATTGATGATTTGTGGGTAATGGGTTGATCTGGGTTTAGCTCGAGAGAGTGAATCCTAAACTTAATCCCACCCATCTAGCTCGAAAGAGTGGATGTATGAAGGTGTGGGTTGTTCTTCATTGTCATGCTTATTGATATTTGAAAGAAATCACCTGATTCGGGGTAGTTGTTTGAAAGAAAACTATCTCCCTTATAGTCTAGCCTACTCACTGATATTTAGCTATTTACTAGTAGTTGCAATTACTCATATCCCTATATTTGCCTATAATCAATCACATCCCGAGAATCTATCTCCCTATTGTTATTTCAAATTGTTTGTGATTGCTTGTAGTTGATAAATGAAATCCAAAAACCCCCATTTGACATTCATGTCACCCCTTGTTAAATGTCTTTTCTCGATAATTTCTATTCCTATGACTGATTAGAACGCATTTCACTTCCTACTTGAATTTGAAACATGTACCGCTCCCTGTGGGATTTGATGCCAACTCATTTAGATGGGTTTTATACTAATTTACGATCGTTGACACCTAGAATTGGATGAGGTGTGCTTGAAACATTAGAATCAAAATGGCGCCGCTGTCGGGGAGTGGTGTTGTTTGAAATTCTTTTGGTGAAGTCGAATTGTGTTCTTGTTAGTTATAGTTGAATCTACTTACTTTTATTTTTGGTTTTTGTGTTGCTTGTTAAAACAAACGAGGAAATGAGCGTTAATGGAAGTAATGGTAGCCAAGTGGGCCACCAAGATAATTTCGGACACCTCAATGATGTCAATGACCCAAACATCAATGACCCAGCCCAAATGGGTGGTGTTGGGGCCATTCATTTAACTCCAGTGGCCCCAGTATAGGCACCCCCTCCTCGGTAGTTAAACAGACTCAAGGATGCATGGTTGAGGACTATCTTGGAAGAGAAGAGGTTTGCTACAGATGGAGTGGTGGACAGATACCGAGAAGTGTGGAACACCATCAAGTTCCACAAGTTTGAGATTTTTACACATCCTCGAGGCTCATAATTACTTTCTTGGGTCCAAGAATTTTACTCTAAATATGGGAAGTTGGTGACAAAGGGAAAGAAGAGAACCATCTTGTTCGCACTGGTTGATCATGTGGTGGTGTGTGGTAGAAAGGTGAAATGTAGTAGCATCGACATTAATGAGGTGTTGGGGTGTACGATGAATGTCACCCACTTCTTGGTGGATTAGATATAAAAGAAAAATCTGGATGACTTAAAGGGATGGTTGGCTCCTTTTATTTCTTACATCACACTGCCATGGATCGAGCCTGGAGTTCAGATAGAAAAGAAGTATTTGAAAGTAGATGCATGGTATTGGTTTGAATTTATTATCAGCACCGTGATCACTTCTCATAACGAGTCCATACTCCAGCATCCTAAGGCGACATTATTGGGGTGAATCATTGATCGGGATAGGCTAAATCTCGGGTTGATTATCGAGCAGGAAATGTCCATGAGGGCCGAGCAGAGTTAGACTTCACTTCATTTCTCGATGGTGATCACAGAGTTATGCGGTCTTTCTTGGGTACTTTTCGTAGATAAGACAGATATGGAAGTGACTCCCACTTCCTCTATTGACATCCGAAGGATTGGGGCCGAGTACACTAGAGACGAGGCTGAGAGAAGGAGAGTTGTGTCGGTGGACACTTCCCCGGTTGTTGATGTGGAGATGCTAGATACAAAAACAACATCTCCCACTCAGGTTGGTGAGCCTTTAGGTACCCCTAGAACTTCTACTATTGTTCCTTCTTCATCTGATATTGCCACTACTTCTACTACTGATGTTGCTCCTTCTCGACCCCCATTGACCCAAGCGATACTATTCCAGATGGGCCATCTGACCTAATCTGCTGGCGTACGGACTTCTCGGGTAGAGGCTATTGTCCCTGGTATGATCGAGACGGTCATTGATGTTGCCTTAGCTCCTATCCGAGCTAAGTTGAGAGAGTATAGGGAGTTGATCACCACACATGGCCTAGCGTTAGATACCCTCACGGTGAGAATAGAGGCATGTGAGCAGAGTGGACGCCAGTCGGCTGATGTGATGGCTTCGAGAGCCAACGTTACTATATTGAAACGTGATGTGGATGAGCTTAAATCCATGGATCAGACTATGTTTTCCGGTATGGTGGGCCTTCCCGAGGTCCCAAGTACAAACTTGCTAGCTATTTCTGAGATCCCTCTGGCTACTACGATCGGAGATGTTGTTGTGGCTGATAATGATGCCGAGTCTGATGCTCCCGAGACTAATGAGGAGGAGTTGGGTACCTGTGATGCAGCAGGTTATGATGACCTGGAGAACCTAGAGGGTGTGATGGTACAGACATCCATGGAGGCCTCTCTTCAGGACACATAGATGGTGGGCTCTTGTGGAGCGAAGGATGGAGATCAGTCGAGCACTGATGCCCAGATTGAGAGAGTCCCGGATGTGCAGAGTTCACTTTAGTCTTAGCCTGATAGGGGGATCTTGACTCTCTTCAGCTTTACTTTTAGACTTTTTTTTCTTTTGCATTGAGGACAATGGTTAGCTTTGTTTGGTGGGGTGAGGTATCTTCATACCTGCCACTTTTGGGCTGATTTTGTGAATGATTGATTTCTGATAACTTATTATGTATGCTTTCTTTGTGTGGCTATCAGTTTTTTGTTTTAATGTGAATGCTGGTTTTTCATCCAAATTAAAAATGTCACCTCTTGATGATTGTAAATGTGGTTGTTCTCTTGCGTATTTGAGTATTAATCGTGATCAATACTGATGACTTGAATAGTGCTCTTGATTGAACGATATGTTTGTGAAATTCCAATGAGGCAAATTTGAGTTGCATAAGTCATTTGTGAACTCTTAGCATCTCATTATGACTGGCTGATTGTTGAAATGAATCCTGTGATAATCATTGCACGCGAGCTAAATTTGTAGAATCTTGATTAATGATTGTGTTGAATGCCATGTGTGGTAAGATGGTCATGAAATATGTTCTTTGTAATATCTATAACTTGCCCCGGTAGTACAATCAACTAATGTAGGCGAATGATAGAGATGATCTTAGGCATAATTTGTGGAGAATGAACCAAATTGTTATTATACATTTTTGTGACTACCTTGTGAGAGTCTGAACCTAGCTTGACACGATTTGAGCGTAACCTTTTCTTTGGATGATACATGAACACCTTTGACCTCTTTGTCCCATCACCTAAAACCTTTATGAAGCATTGGTTCGTTTGAACAGCCAACTTAGGCCAAAAACCTAAGTTGGGGGTGTGGTGAAAAAGGAGGAAAGTAAAGAAGTTTGTAAAACTTTTCCCTTGATGTATTGTGTTGAAAAAAATTAAACCCCTCCACATAAAAAAAGAGAGAGAAGAAAAGAAAAATATTGAAAAATAAAAAGAATGTTGAAATAAAGTTTGTTCAATGGATAAAACAAATGGGGTATCCAATGAATCATGCTAAAAAGAACATAGAATGGTTTGTGAAAATCAAGAAGAGTAAAACAGAAGAAGAAAAAAGTGAAATGTAGGCCATGCTTCATGAAGGTAGAAGTCACTAATCCAAAATGATCATACCTTTACCCTCAGCCCCGTTACAAGCCTTGAAAGACCTTTGTGATGTTGATTGAGCTTAATGTCATGTTGATTGGAAAATACGGGCAAGCATATGGGTAGAATCATGCATATGTTTATCTTTAAGAGTGTGAGAGTTGCTTTTGATTCCTTAATTCTAAAATTTTGATGATCTTTGTGTGAGCATGGAATCATTCTTGATGTGAGGGCATTTGAATACTTTTGTTGTGCTTGAATTTGCATTTGAAGCAAGCATTGTGAGCTTGAGTTCTATTTGATGATGGCTAATCACAGTTTGAAACTTGTAATGCACAATTGAACATTGCATGGGTAGATTCCACCTTATGTGCATTCATGTTGAGTCATGAGTAGCACTATTTGAAGACATCTCTGTTGAACTGATTGATCTTGTGTTTTACTTGAGAACAAGCAAAAGTTTGAGTTGGAGGTGTTGATGAGTCGGGGATTTCGACTCATTTAAGGCTTAATATTTAGATTTTTAGTGTCCTCAATGCCTATTTTATGCTCTGAACTGATGTTTAAATGCTCATTTGCAGCAATGAAGGCAAAAGAGTAAGGCAAGGACATTACCAGACAAAAAGGAGAGAAAAAGTTGAAAAAGTTGAAGAAAAGCAAGTGTGATGCTTGCCAAAGCCACTCGGTGAATCGCAGAGTGGCTCTTCAGCTCACAAAAAGTTACAGCAGAACAACCCATGGACAAAGCTAACTCGATGAGGAAATTAGAGTTTCATCGTTGCACCGAATGGATCGGTGATGGATGTTTTGATCGTCTAAAGTGTGGAAAAGCCAAGCCAAGAAGGCGATGAAAAGGAGCACTCGGTGAGTCACCGACCGGGTTGGTGAAGTTCGACTTATTCCACCGAATGGTTCCGAAGCTGAAAATCTTAGAGCGTATAAATGAAATTTTCAAAAGAAGAAAAAGGAGTTCTAAAGGTTTTGAGAGTTCCCAGATTATCCAGTTCTGGGTTTCTGATCCCTAACATTGTTCTTTAAGTTTTTGAGTAGAGATTTAGGGTTTAATTGATTTTAAATTCAATTTAAGCATTTTGATGACTTGTGGATTGTTACCCAAGCTGATGGAAAACATAGTTGGTAACTATTTCTTGCTCTTTATTATGTGTTGCTAAAACCCCCATTCTTGGGGGTGTGATTATGTGATTGAATACTTCAATTAGCTTATGGGTGTTAGTATTTACTAATTTTAATGTTGATTTGAAATGGGTTCAATTGATAGTTGAGTTTTAATCGGTGAATAGTAGTTGCAATTACAATTCTAGCCTAGTATTCTAAGATATCTTGAGAAAGAGGTTCTAGAGTCAAAACTATTAATTGATGATTGTAGTGATTGAGTTATTTTAGACTTAACTTAAGAAAGTGGATTTAAATTCAGTTCTACCAATCTAGCTTGAAAGAGTAGATTAATTGAGGTATTGGGTTGTTTATATGTGTTATGCTTGTCGAGGTTGGAGAGAACTCATCTGATTCACGATAGTTGATTGATAAATGACTATTTCACTGTCACGACTAAAAAGAACAAGAAATGGAATCCTGCGAATTGCCGAGTTTAACTTGGCGAGTCGCCAAAACGACATGAACTGCCCTTCGTTCCAGTACACGAAGCCTTGAACGAAATGGATCAAAAGGCGAGGAAAGGAGCAGTAGGCGAGTCGCCGATCAGTTCCGCAAAGCAGTACTATACCGCCCAATGATGCAGAATGCGAGGATGCAAAGCCAAGACACTGATGTCGATGAGCTGACCAAAAGGCGGATCGCCAAGTTTATCGGCTATCTCGACTAATGTCACAGAACAATCCTCCGCAGCACAATCTGTGAAAACTATAATTACTATTTAGAATTGTGGAGAGAGTGGAACATTTTTAATATAGTAATTTTTCAGTTTAGAACATATTCTAGCTGATATTTTTCTCTCAAGTTTGGAGAGGGTTTTGTGGAGACTTGAAGAAAGGAGTTCTTCTTCTCCAAGTTGGAAGTGGGTCTTCTCTATTCACTTTCCTTTGCTTAATTCAAGGTTTAATTTCTTATACCCAGTTGATTTCATTATCATGTTAGGTATAATTTCTTATTTCTTGATGTGTGGCTAAAAACCTCCATTCTTGTGCTGTGATTTAGAAAATATGGGTTGATATTCTTTTTGGGTCTTGCTTGTTGACGGGTTAGATGTATTGTAATGGTTATTTCACCTAGTGGTTGTGGTTTAATCTAAAGAGTTTGTAGTTGCAAATACAAATCCACCCATGTGTTTTCGGCTTGCCCGAGAGGGAGGTCGCGAAACCAAAACCACTAGACTGATGGCCTAAGGAGTGGGTCGACATGAGGTTCATCCCGAGAGGGTGAGCCCTAGTCCCATATCCTAACACTCAGCTCGAGAGAGTGAGTGGGGTAAGGCGTAGGCTGATCTTCATGTGGCAAATGGGTGTCCGAGAGGAACGCATTTGAAATGGGGTAAGTTGCACGAGAGGGAACTTATTTCCATTTAAAGCTTAGCCTAATTACTATTATTCTGCAAATCTCCCATCGAAATCATGTACCCAACAATTTATCTCAACTTGTATTGCGGTCACATCCCAAGAACCTTTCTCCATACTTGATTTTCTAGTTTATATTGTTGTTTTAGTACTAGTTATAAAACCCCCTTTGATATTTGACACTTTGGTGTCACCCCCTTTAATTTACAATGTCTTTTATCGCAAATGTCTTTAGCTACGACTAATTTGAATGAAATTCTAATTGGTTATTAATTCTCAAAAACTTCTCCCTTGGGACACGACCCCAACCCTCGGTTGGGTTACTATATTATCGACAATCGTAGACGCTCATATCGTAGGATAGTGTCGTTTGTCTTGATAAGCATCAAAATGGCGCCGCTGCCGAGGAGTGGTGTTATTTGAAATTTTTAGTTCACTAACTTTACTTTCAGTTTTGTTTTTCGTTGAGCCTTCCACTTAGTCGAACATGGCTAAGCAGAGTAGTGGCAAGTTGGTGGAATTGAGCAAAGAAGTCCAAAAGGACCTCACTCAGAATGCCCTGGCATCTCAGCTAAACGAACTGGTCACCAAAAGCTCAGAGGTGGAAGTCCAATGCAACAAAAAATGGAGGCATATACCCCCTCATGAACTAAGGAAGTCCAGAGATGGGAGAGAAAATCGTGTCGAGAACATACTTCAAATCATTCTCCAAAAGGTCACCGATCAGGATCGGGTATTAGAGGAAATGAAGGAGAATGTTGAAGTGTTGAATCAAATGATTGGATCTCACTCACGATCTATCTAGTTAATTAGGTAATTCCTGAGTTTTGCAGTGCCCCACCTCCACCCAAACGATATATTGGGGTCACCTAGTGAAACTAGGGCTAACCCTAATAACGGAGAGTGAGACCGAACTTACGTCGTGCCACGACGTAAAATAAGGCTCTTCTTGGGAGGCAACCCAAGGTTTTACTATTTTTTAATTATTATGTTCGAATAAGGGTATGCTGATTTTGTAGGGTAAAAATGCGAAAGGCGTTGAATAGTACAAGATGGTGAGCCAAGGACTCAGTGGGCGAGTGGCCGAGTCTATCCGCGATTCTGACTTAATCCGTCGTTGGGACCCCAAAATAAGGGAGGTCCTGTAAAACTCGGCGAGGTAAGTAAGCATTCGGCACATCGCTGATGCTCTCAGCGACATGACTAACGTCACCAAAAGGCTAGAATTTGGACGATTAATATCTGGCCAAGGACTACCAAATCTTTAAAACTATTCACTTTCCCTCGCTTTAATGCTCCACAAGTTCCCACAATAGTAGCATTTTACAGATTGTTGCTTGTAATTAGTATTATAGTTGTCGATTGGTACTCGGAACTAGGATTTCTTTGCTACCTAGCATTACAAAAGCTATTTGATCGGCATATAAGGTTTGTCTCTAAAACCCTGATTTATAATTTTTTTTGAAAATGTTGCACTCTTATGCAGTTATAGTATCAGGATGACATGTGATGGGCCTCTCTGATAGAAATAGGTTGCTATGATGTTGTTTTCAATTCGTAAACTTGGCCTAAAATGCTTAAGTGATTGAATGCCTTAGTGTTTGCACTTTGATTTAATTGATATCAATAGGGGTGTTGCATGTTAGTTGTTAGGTTGATTGGGTGATGTTTGAGTAGCCTATATGTGCGCTAAATGATGAAAATTGCTTGATGAAAGAACGGGTAACACCAATCTTATGAGCGGGCATCGTCAAATGGCCAAAATACGACAAATTCGAGGGAAGTCTGAGTATCTCGAAAGTGATGGGTAGTGAGGGTATTGTTTGAATTCCATGAATGCATGCGTTGATTTGATTTTCTGAGATTAGGGGATTGAATTCGAGACGGTGGGTCGAAAATAGACACGTTGGGTCGATTGGCGAGTTAAGTCGAGCTCACTGAACAACGCGGCGGTTTGCCTAATGTCCTCAGCCCGCCGATGATTTGGCACCTCAATTGGCGTTTGGATTCGTAACTTTCGGTGAGAACTCTGAGGGCACCAAAAACAATCAGCGACTCACCGAAGGTATTATAATCGCCCTTTATCTGCATCCCTAGAACCCTGTTGCACTGACACTTTCGGCGTACACATCTTGTTCACCAAAAGTAATCGGCGATTCGCCGAATGATCCTACCTATCATTGTTTTCTCCTCATTGTTAGGCCAACTGTTTTGGCAAGCTCGTTTTGGTTCATAGAAAAGAAAGCAAGATCTCCCACCGAGAGATAAAGGAAAAAGGAAAAAGCATATAGCAAAGAAATGAGTAGCTGTGGAGCCATATTTTGTTGAACCAGAGAATGAACTGCCTTTGATTGACCGAAAGAGAGCGCTCCACCAGCATCCTCTCAGCTACTACTTTGCCCACTACTGCTCCAGTGCCAACCCCAACACCACCTCCAGTGGCCCCTGCACTCCCCGTAGTTCCACCTCCACCGAGATTGCTGAACAGATTGAAAGGAGATGGTTTGCGCACCATTCTCGAAGAAAAATTTCTATCCGTGGAAGGCCTGGAAGGAAAACATGTTGAGGTGCTTCACACGCTTAGGTATCACGAGTTTGAGAAATTCACGAGGCCACGGGGTACTAACATACCTTCTGGGTCCGGGAATTATGCTTAGCCTATGGGGAGTTGGTCCCGAAAAGAAGAAAGAAGGCTAGTGATTTCCGACCAGTGAAATCGGTTATGGTTAGAGGCGAGGAAGTAGAGTGTCACAATGAACCCATAAATGTTGTATTGGGATGATCGTTGCACTCGGTACTTCCATACCAGGGTTTGCCTATTGCCCCATCTCTCGATGATTTGAAGGGTTGGTTAGCTCTGATGATCTCTGACACAACCCCGAGGTGGATGGACGCGGGAGTCCCCATTGAGAAGAGGGATATGAACACCACCTATCGGTATTGGTTTGGGTTCATCAGCAGCACTATCATGTCGTCCCAGAATGAATCCATTCTGCATCATCCGAAGGCGACTTACCTTGGTTCTATCATGTCCAGGAGGCAGATCGACCTGGGATTGCTGGTTTCACAGGAGATGGTTATGAGGGCCAAACAGACACAGACGTCTCTGCCATTTCCTGTACTGATTACTAATATATGCTGAGCTGGAGTACACATGACATTACGAGGGATGTTGAGGTTACCCCATCTTCCTCCACTGACATTCGGCGTATAGAGGCCGAGTTCCCACAAGAGGAGATTGACAGAAGGAGGGCAACCCCAACAAATACATCTCCAGAGATCGATGTTGATGCATTGCCAGCAGAAACACCTTCGCATACTTCAGCCTCTAAGCCATCAGGTATACCTGATCCTCCCTCCTCTTCCTCGCAGGCCCCAGGTGTTTCATCATCAGCCCAGCCTTCCAGGATCACTCAGGCCATGATCCTGAAAATTGGACAGCTAGCCTACTCGGTAAATGCTAGGGCGACACAATTAGAGAGATCCGTCCCAGAGATGATTGACAATGCCATCTTTACTGCACTAACCCCCGTCAGAAACATGGTTGATGAACTGACTGCCATAGTCACTATCTGCGAGAGTAGACAGGGGGAGACACCTGAGGTTTCATCCCTCAAAGCTAAAATACCCGAGATGAAGAAGGACGTAGCCTATCTGAAGGCCACCGACTGCACAACACTGATGCGAGGAGAAGATGACACAGATATACTTGAAACCTCTGGGAGTTCCCCGACCACTCCTGGAGACGTGCAGAAGGATGATACAGGGCATGTAGAGTTGAAAACAGAGACCGACGAAGAGCAGGTAGCAGTGCACGATAAGGTGCTGAGCGAAAGGCAAGAGGACATCATATTCAGAGACTTGCCGAATCTCGTAGAGATGGTTGTGTAGTCAGCAACTCAAACGGTGCTAGTTGAGCCGCCCACAGCAGCTCCTAGTGGATCTGGCATTGCTAGTATGTCTGAGGCTACTCTTGAGACTGAGACACATGACCAGATAGATACACCGGGCACTGATGCCCAGACAGATGGAGCGACTGCTTAAACAGGATCCCCTCTTTACCTCCCTCTCTGTTTGTCTTTATCTGACCTTTTGGATACTTATTACTTGTATTTGAGGACAAACGCTCTTTATTTTCGTGGGGTGAGGCCCACACCTTTTATGTTGACATTCATGTTTTGTTTTGTATATATTTGGGTTGTTTGCTTTAATTTGTGTTTTAAATACTACTTTTCTGAACTTTGATCTTTCAAAAAAAAAAATTAGCCACCTCTTGTGTTGAAAGTGGCTGTTCTTTTGCAAAAATTTAAGTCTCGGTTTCTATCAATACTGATGACTTGAATAGTGCTCTCAATTGAACAAACATAAATGCACAGCTACGACGAGGCCAAATGAAGTTACATAGACAATATGTGCACTCTTTGCATCTCGTTGTGACTAGCCATTTATCGAATTGATTTTCTTTCAGGGACTGTTGCACGCTAGCGAACGTGTCTAGTCTTGTTTGACTGAAGTATCGATGCCTTGTGTGATTAGCTTACCTTGAACCATGCATGAATAAACCTAGAATTTGCCCGGTTAGTCTGATTGATTTAGAAAGGTATACTCTTGAGATGATCTTAGGCAATTTTAAAGAGTGTGAGTCAATTTGACGTATACCACTTTTTTTGACCTACATGTGAGCGTGTGAAACTCTCTTGAACACCTTTTGAACCTTACTTTTCTTTGGAAGAACCTTGATAAACCCTAGACCTTACATGATCCACTACCTATAATCCTCTTAAATTATGGTTTAGTGAATAGCCAACTTAGGACAAAAAGACTAAGTTGGGGGTGTGGTGAAAAGGAAACGGAGAAGTCAAGAAATGCTATAAGAAGTCTTCCTTAACCCATAGTCTTGCAGAACAATGGAACCCTTCAAAAAAAATGAAATTTGTGGAATAAAGTACAGAAGAAATTTGGGTTCCAATGCAATTCATGGAAGGTGAACAAAAGAGTAAAGAGGTGACTTAGAAGCACTAGAAAAAGAATTGATAAAAAAGAGGAAGGGAGTATCTTGAGAATACCGCATCTCACAAGGAAAAAGTCACAAAGCCTAAATGACCAAGTCACTAAGCCTAAATGACCATACCTTTGCACTCAACCCCGTTACAAGCCTTAGAAAGACCTTTTTGATTTTGAGTAAGCCCAATCGAAAGTCAATTGGAAAATAAGGGCAAACCTATGGGTGAAAACATGCATTGTGTTCCTCTTTCTGAGTGTGAGCGTTGTATCTGATTCCTGATCTTAAAATTGACTCAGATATGTGTGTTAATATGGAATCATTCTTTGTGCGAGGGCATTTAGGTATTTTTGTTGAGCTTGAACTTGCACAAGTAGCAAGTATTGCGAGCATGAAAATCTTTGGTAATGGTGTGTCACAATTTGAATCTTTGAGTAGACAACTAATCCTTGCATGAGTAAATTGAGTCTTGTTGTGTGCATTCAAGTTTTAGTCTTGTGTAACACTGTTTGAGGCACACTTTTTGAATGGCTGAACTTGAGTTTGCTCGAGGACAAGCAAAAGTTTAAGTTGGGGGTGTTGATGAGTCCACATATTGGTCTCATTTAGGGCTTTATTTTATTGGAAATAGTGTCCTTGAATGTTTGTTTTATCTCAATACCTTATTAAAATGCTGAAGTTTCAGGTATTTGAAGTTTTAGTGGAGACATGGACACTTAGGCGCAAAACGAAGCAAATAGGGCTGAAAAGAATAAGAAATGAAATCCTGCGAATCGCCGAGTTTAACTTGGCGAGTCTCCGAAACGACATGAACCGCCCTTCGTTCCAGTACGTGAAGCCTTGAAGGAAGTGGATCAAAAGACGAGGAAGGGAGCAGTAAGCGAGTTGCTGATCAGTTCCGCGAAGCAGTACTATACCGCCTAATGATCCAGAATGCGAGGATCGAAAGGCAAAACACTGATGGCAATGAGCTGACCATAAGCTGGATCGCCGAGTTCATCGGAGATCTCAACTAATGTCACCGATCAATCCTCCGCAGTACAATCTGTGAAAACTATAAATACTATTTAGAATTGTGGAGAGAGTGGAACATTTTTAATATAATAATTTTTCACTTTAGAACATATTCTAGCTGATATTTTTCTCTCAAGTTTGGAGAGGGTTTTGTGAAGACTTGAAGAAATGAATTCTTCTTCCCCAAATTGGAAGTGGGTCTTCTCTATTCACTTTCCTATGCTTAATTCAAGGTTTGATTTCTTATACCCAGTTGATTTCATTATCATGTTAGGTATAATTTCTTATTTCTTGATGTGTGGCTAAAAACCCCTATTCTTGGGGTGTGATTTAACAAATATGGGTTGATATTCTTGTTAGGTCTTGCTTGATGATAGGTTAGATGTATTGCAATGGTGATTTCACCTAGTGGTTGTAGTTTAATCTAAAGGGTCTGTAGTTGCAAATACAAAGCCACCCATGTGTTTTCGGCTTGCCAGAGAGGGAGGTCGCGGAACCAAAACAACTAGACTGATGGCCTAAGCAGTGGGTCGACATGAGGTTCAGCCCAAGAGTGTGAGCCCTAGTCCCATATCCTAACACTCAGCTCGAGAGAGTGAGTGGGGTAAGGAGTGGGCTGGTCTTCATGTGGCAAATGGGTGTCCGAGAGGAACGCATTTGAAACGGGGTAAGTTACCCGAGAGGGAACTTATTTCTATTTAAAGCTTAGCTTAATTACTATTATTTTGCAAATCTCCAATCGAAAGCATGTACCCAACTATTTATCTCAACTTGTATTGTGGTCACATCCCAAGAACCTTTCACCATACTTGATTTTCTTGTTTATATTGTTTTTTTAGTACTAGTCACAAAACCCCCTTTGATATTTGACACTTCGGTGTCACCCCCTTTAATTTACAATGTCTTTTATCGCAAATGTCTTTAACTATGACTAATTTGAATGAAATTCTAATTGGTTATTAATTCTCAAAAACCGCTCCCTTGGGACACGACCCCAACCCTCGGTTGGGTTACTATATTAGCGACGATCATAGACACTCATATCGTAGGATAGTGTCGTTGGTCACGATAAGCATCAACGACCCAAGGGTATACCCTAGGTGTAACATGGCATACTTGACCCCAAAGGGGTCTCATACAAGCCCTTAGCATATCATAACATAAGATAATAGAAAAGTACGGAAAATTTTAAAACTTTTATCCATACAATTTCATAAAAGCAAGCGGAAGTCTTTACTACACTTTTGTGTCAAACCATCTAATACAACTTTAGAGTAAAACTCTTGGGACAAAGCCCATACAATAGTCTTAACATGAAAATAAAATACATAGAGGAAAAATAATGGGTTTTTCCTCGAAGCTATGAGGACTCACCAAATCTTTACTCCTTTGCTCCTTGGAAACTTAGCTCCAAGATTGGAACTCAAATATTTGAACCCTACATTTGATTAGAATGTAAGCAAAGTATGCATTAGTACAAAATGTACTAAATATGTTAGCTAGCATAATCATAAGAGCATGACATAAGGGTTAGTCAATATAAGACATAGTCCAAAATCATATGAAATACTTCATGAAAATAAACTACAATCATAAGAGACCATCATCATAAGCGAAGTCTCCAACATAATCATCATATAAGCATTTCATTAATTTTTTAGTCATCTATACCATAATAAAACTATTCTTAAGTAACCTCCAAAGCATACTTGTGCAATGCATGAATACCATCCCATAATACCATCCAAGCTAAGTATCCATTTTTGGTCATTTTAATCATAGTCTATATGCATGGTAAATCTTAGGATTTCACTCTATAAGAGTACTATACCCCTAAGTAACCTCAAAGCACACTTGTGCAATGCATGAAAGGCATCCCATAGTACCATTCACCCTAAGCATGGCCTTGAAGTCAACCAGTCATACTTACCCTCCTTTGGTCTGTTTATTAGGTTACTTCTCATAACCAAGTAAATCTCTCACCTTTAGTCACTACTAACAAGGAAGGCAACTATAGCACAATCCTATCTCAAGATACATCACTCAAAGGAACTCTTTCTTCAATAACCCTAAGTCATACTTGTGCCATGCATGAGTAGCATCCCATAATACTATTCATGCTAAGTACTACTTTTAGGTCCTCATACTAATACTTCTTCATTTGGAACCTAGTTCCTCTCTTTAACTTTAGAACACTATGAGGTACTCCCTTAAGTACATCTTAGTTCATTATTAGGTTGAACCCTATGAGACATTTCTTTAAGCATGTCTAATTTCATTATTAATATGGACCCTATGAGATACTACCTTAAGCATGTCTAAGTTCATTTATACTCTTGAACACTATGAGGTACTTCCTTAAGTAAGTCTTAGTTCCTTTATGCTTTTGAACACTATGTGATGCTTCTTCAAGCATGTCTTAATTCATTGGATATGGAGATTGCAACTAGAAACCTTAACTCAACTATGTGAAGGCTTCTATCTCATGAGACCTAACTTTGGTAAAACCCACACTCTACTACGTAACAGTTCCCCCTTTAACTAGGATAGTCCTCACATCAACTAGGTGTGGTTCTCCTTTTAACTTAGAGCTCGGACCCTATCTTGTGTGACACTCCATCTCATTGTCAATATCCACTAGGGGCCAAGCATATACCCCTAGATTCACTATTAAGCCTTGCTTAAAATTCATGTCTCATGGAAGGATGTCCTTGACAACCAATCCATGTTTAAGTGATTATATCACTTTATACATTCAAGCATTCATAATGTAGGTTAGACGAGTATAGGCCTTTCACCACAATTCTACCTATTAGACTTCTATTCATCACATTAACTTTACTCTCAAAGCCCTAGTGATTCAACATTCATGACTACAAGCCTTACTCTAAAAGTTTTACTTCATTCTATCATCATTCATATCTAGACAAGACATTCAACCACATTCTTCATTACTAGGTGATTTTAGTCATATTTCATCATGTAAGATCAATCTCAAGCATTAAAAATAAAGACCCATCATATTCACATTATTCTAGTTCAATTCATGTATATAGGTTTCAAACCTTAGAAAATTACTAGTCAAATCATTAATTCTAGGAGATCGCCTTGACCTTCAATTTCACCTTCCATGGCAACAACCCGCATACTTCAACTTCATCAATTAGACTAGGGTAACATGGAAATTACATAAATCATCATAATATCACAATTAAATGCTAAATCTATCATAATTTGGTACTATCCACTCATTTGGAATCATACCCATCACTACCCACAACATAGGAAGAAACCATAGCTTAGATTGGGTTTTACCTTCACAATTGGGGGAAAACTAAGGGGCTCTATGGGTCGAAGAAACCATAGATGAACAAGCTAAAATACCTTGATTCAAAGCCCTACTAAGCTTTCAACAATGGAGGGATTTTTGACCTAGCTTCCTTCTCTTCTTCTCCTTCTTCTTCTTGGGTTTTCTAGAGAGAGAAATATTTTGAGAGGAAGAACTTTGGGATCTTTTGGGGTTTTGGAATTAATGACTTAGTTCGGATGATTAATACTTAGAATACTTTATATAGATGTATAAAATCCATATAAAATTAAGCCCACTTAAAACTAATTAAAAAGGAATTTACTAAACAACCCCTCGCTAGGCAGCCACCACCCAGGTACCACGAGATGACCTCACGAGCCGTGGCCAAGACCACGAGTCGTGGTCCTGCCCATGGTCCTTGGGCGGTGGCTAAGGCTTGGTGTATTGGCCTCCACAAAGCTAAGGCATGACCACGAGACCTCCCACGATCCGTGGTCAAAAACACTGGTCATGGTGATGGTCGTGGTCCATAGGCAGTAGCTTGGCCTTAAGGCCTTGCCTCCCACAAACCTAAGGGGACCTCACGAACCGTGGTTAAGACCAGTGGTCGTGAAGGTGGTCGTGAACATGGGACAGTACTTGGCCTAAAGTGTCTTGGCTTCCCTTATTCTAAGGCATCTTCATGAGCCTTCCTACGAACTGTGGTCAAGACCACTGGTCGTGAAGTTGATCGTGACGGTAAGCCACTTTGAGGTAGCCCTTAGGGAGCTACTGCATTCGCCTCACGAACCACACCACGAGCCGTGGTCCACACCACTGGCCATGGTGGTGGTCTTGGAGTTGAGGCAGTGTGCTCCAAGCTTGGGGCAGCCTTGGCCTATGGCATAGGCTTTGCCCATTTGCCTTGGAACTTACCCTTTCAACCCTCAATAAAATCTTAAATGGTCTTCTAAACTACGGGGTGTAACACGTGCCTTGACGTTTAACCCCTAAACACCTTATTCTAAGTACGGGAAGTCTCATCTATGACTCTAATCCACATACATCAAGCTCTAGAACCCTAGCTTGAGGCTCTAATTTGGTCTACTAGTTTTCGGGGTATTACATTCACTTAAATCCTAGCCGACCCACTAAGATTCAACGACTTTTAGTATATAATAATCACCCATATAGAGAATTTGAAATTCAATCGATCACACTACCAAGGATCCCTTTCTACTTGATTCTCCTATGTGTTCGTAATTGTTAATTGTTCACTCTAATCCCCCCAATTGACATTAATATTCAAACCCCTGCTATTTATTTTGATTTTTTCAAAAATGTCTACTTCTACAAGCAATTAGAACACTCATTTCAGTTCGTAATTGAATTCTTTACTTTGTCAATCCCTGTGGGATCGACCCCAACTCTTAGTTGGGTTTATACTTAATTGCGACCGCCACACTTAGAATCGGATGAAGTGTAGTTGAGCGTTATCAGTTCCCAAGGGGGAGATATTGCAACACCTCAAATTTAGAAGGAGAGAGATTTTAGTCCTTCAGAAATCTGGTGCAAAAATCAACGGACGCCACCAACGGTCCGTCGTCTGACATACGGACCGTAGGTAGGCCCGTGGTTAAGCAGTCCACGTTCCAAAAATTACAAGTTTTGGTACATTTTGACGGTTCACAAGGATGTTCTGTCGCTCCATGTACGAGTCGTAGGTAGGGTTCGTAGGTGAGTCCCGGACATAAAAGAATTTTGAGGTAAAAGTTGCGAACGACGACCGTGGGATCTACAAGTAGTGGTGTTTGTATTCACCAACAGTCGACCAGCATGGTCTGTGGTTGGACCTACAGACCGTAGATTTGGCCATTGGTATAGTCGGCAGTTATTTTCCTAGGGGTTTTTGGGTCTTTACCTGATTATTCTGGCCTAATACTATGTTATTTTATCCTTTACCTAAAGCCTAATATACGTGTTTTAACCCCCAAATTTCCCCAATGAAATTATTCTCTCAAATTCCAAAAAGAAAAACAAGTCTTCCTCTCCAAAATATTTCCATTTCTAGAAAGCTTGAAGAAGAAGGAGTCAACCTAGTGTTTCAAGTCAAGCCTCCAATTCCACCATTGAAGGCCGACTTTTTGCATTAAGGTATGATAATTTTCATCCATGGAGCCCTTTCCTCCATGGATTTCCTAAATTCTCCAATTTACAAAGTTAGGAGTCCTTAATTGAGTTAGGGTTTTTCTTTCATGTCATGGGTTGATTTCAATGTTGATTTACTTAATTGATTTATAAACTTTTATGCATTAATTGATATAATCTCATGATTTTAAGATGAATCCCCATGAACCCATGCTTAACCCATGTTTTCTAGATATGGATGATTGGGAGTGGGTTTTGAGCTATGAAAGGTGAATTAAGGAATTATGCATATTCTTATAGAATTGATAAGATATGATGTAGATTGTTTTGAGAGTAAAAGCATATATGTTGTTGTTGTGGTTAATTGTTATGAAAGCATTACTCACATAACTACCTCATGCATGAATGTGAAAGGTTTTCTCACATTAAGGATTCTATGGTTTAAAGGTCTTCTCACCTAATATGACTCAAGGTTAAGAAGTTATTCTAATGAAATATAGCTTGGATTGGCTACTTAATTGTACCTTTCCATGGATGACATATGACTTAGTTTGGATTGGCAATATGACGTGCCCTTCCATGGATAATAAGAACAAGTTAAGAAAATGACAATTCCGTAGGATTTATGCTTAGCACTGAGAGGATATTGAGATGGGAGCTTTCCTAGTAGGGGAGGTTGGGTTTCTAGTAGGAATCTCTTTATCCCATACCTATGTGCCCCCATGGGATGATTGTCTTAGATAGACATTAGGTAGTGGATCCACACAAGCTAGAAGTTCATGGTCTTACCTTGGCTAGTAGTAAACCCCTTTTCGGTGTGGGGTAGACACAGGATTCCGTGTTGATAGCTCACATGGTATTATATGTCGGTTAAAGGTAAATCTCCCACAATAATGAACAAAGATTACTTGAATAAGTATCTCACAAGTGATTTGAGCTGATTTCTAATTTCATTGACCATGTTTTATGACTTATGTCTTCTAGCCTTTTTATATCATGTTTTAGCTTGGTCTTTGCATACATGAAGATATACCTTTTTGAGGATGTTTTCAAATGTTTTTTGCATGGCTATCATACTTGGTACAATTTTTGTACAAACGCATACTCTTGCCTACATTTTTCCCCAATTGACCTTACAGATTCGCACTTCCGTGGTTAGGGATCTCATATGGAAGATTAAAGATTGGTGAGTCCTCATATTCCGAGAATCGAGCTTAATTTCCCTTTTTGTCTTTACTATCAGTTTTGGAATATGATGTACGGGCTACGCCCCATTCTATCTTATATACTAGATGGCTTTGAGATGATGTTTAGACTTTCACTTTTCTCTATAAAACATTTATATGTTGAGACTATCTTTTAATCTCTTGTATTCTATTATCTTGTATGATGAATGAAAAATGTCTTGTATGGGGCCTCTCGGGGTCCTATACGCCATATTACGCCTAGGGCCTACCTTGGGTCGTGACAGTTATGCCAAATATATGAAAGAATTGGTGACAAAGAAGAGGGTGATAGATTGTGAAATAATTGAAATGCCACAAACGTGTGGTGTGGTGATGACATAGAATATATCCCTCAAGAAAAATGATCTGGGGGCTTTCACTATCCCATGTATCATTAGTGCATGCACTTTCACAAAAGCCTTGTGTGATCTTGGTGCAAGCATATATTTGATGTTGTTGATGATATTTACTAAGCTTGGGCTTAATGAACCAAAACCGACAAACATGAAGCTCTTGATGGTTGATCGTTCAATAAGGAGGCCGCTTGGTGTGGTCTATGATGTGTTGGTGAAGGTAGACAAGTTTGTGTTCCCCGCTGATTTTATAATGCTTGATTGCAAAATTGATATTGATTTGCCGATTATCCTTGGTAGACCCTTCTTGGCCACGGGCAGAGCTTTGGTTGCTTTGGAAGATGGCGATTTGAAGTTCCAAGTTAATGACGAAGTTGTTAGCTTCAATAGTCATAAGCTGGTGAAATATCCAAGTGATATGCACGTCGTGTCTCACTTGGATCAGATTGATGAAGTTGTGTTAATTATTGGGGAAGCCACATATAGTGGAGAATCAGTGGAAGCTGTGTTACTTAGTTATGACTAAGCTAAAATAAGCGACTATAATGAAGTTGTGGCTGCTCTTGTGGGTGTCGGCTCACACACTTCGTTCCGAAATAAGCTTGACCTTACTTTGTCTAGTAGAGAAGTACCACCGGCCAAGCCATCTATTATTGAGCCACCAAAATTAGAATTTAAAGAACTTCCTCCTCATCTCAAATATGCTTTATCGAGAGCCAATAAAACACTACCAGTTATTATCTTCAGTGATCTTGAAGAATGGAAAGTAGAATTTTTACTCATGGTGTTGGAAAGGCACATTAGGGCCTTGGGCTGGTCAATTGCCGACATCGTGGGAATTTCTCTGCGTGTGTGCACTTATAAAATAAATTTAGCTGAAGGGGGCAAACAAAGCATTGAGCAATAACGGTGATTATATTCTCCCATGTAATAAGTGGTGAATAAGCATATCATAAATTGTTTGATGCAGGAGTTTTATTTCCAATTGCGGACAACCAATGGGTAAGTCCGATCCAATGTGTTCCTAACAAGGGTGGCATAATAGTAGTCCCAAATGAAATGGATAAACTTGTTGCCACTATGCGCATGACCGGGTGGCGCGTGTTCATGGATTATCATAAATTAAACTTATGGACCAAGAAAGATCATTTTCGTATGGCATTTAATGATCAAATACTTGATAGGCTTGTGTGCAAGGGATGGTATTGCTTTCTTGATGGGTATTCTAGATACAACCAAATCTCCATTGCACCAGAAAATCAAGAGAAAATGACTTTCACGTGCCCTTATGGGACTTTTGCCTTCAAGAAAATGTCCTTTGGGTTGTGCAACATACTACTCACTTTCCAGTGGTGCAAGTTATAAATATTTGTGGATATGGTACAAAACTATATGGAAGTATTCCTGGATGATTTTTCGATTGTGGGAGACTCACTCAAAGAGTGCTTGAAGCAATTAGAGATGGTACTTGAAAGATATGTGGACTCCAACTGTGTTCTTAATTGGGAGAAATTCCATGTCATGGTTAAGGAAGGAATTGTGCTTGGGCACAAAATTTATGGGGATAGGATTGAAGTCGATCAAGCTAAAATCCAAGTAAATGAAAAATTATCTCCCCAAATTTCAGTAAAGGGAGTAAGAAGTTTTCTTGGCCATGATGGGTTTTATGGGCGGTTCATTAAAGACTCCAAGATTGCTATTATGTAACCTTATTAGAAAGGAAAGCATGTTTGAATTTGATGATGCGTGCTTGGAAGCTTTCAAGTGTTTGAAAGAGAAACTTATCTGAGCCCATATCATCATAGCACCCGATTTAAATCTTCCCTTAAAAATGATGTGCGGTGCTAGTAGATTGGCACTTAGAGTTGATCTTGGGCAACACAAAAACAATTTCTTCCATTTTGTCTACTATGCTAGCAAAACATTGAATTATGCTCAAAATAATTATACCGTCACTAAGCAAGTGTTGTTGTTTGTTTTATATGGGTTTGATAAGCTCAGAGCTTATTTATGGGGTCCCAAAGTGGTTGTGCATACTGATCATGCCATTGTACAGTACTTAATGGCAAAGAAAGAGGAAAAACCAAGGTTGATTCAATGCGTGATTCTCCTTTAAAAATTTGATTTCAAAGTGAAAAATAGAAAGTGGTATGAAAACCTATCAAAGCTTGAAGCGGATCTTAAAGCGGTTGAGGGACGAGATATTGATGATTATTTCCCTAATGAATTGGTAATGATAATTTCTCAAACCTATTTCCCTTGGTATGCTGATTCTGTGAACTTCATTGTAAGTGGGTTGCTGCTAGATGATTTGAGTAGCTATTAGAAGAGGAAATTTTTATTTAATGTGAAAAATTATATATGGGATGAACCTTTCCTCTTTAAGGGGTGTGCTGATAATATTATCGGCATTGTGTGCCCGAAGAAGAAATGCAAGAAATACTCGAAGCCTGCCATGCTTTGCCGGCAGGTGGACATCATGGGGGAGTTCATACATCTTCAAAAGTGTTACAATGTGGTTACTATTGGCCTACTATGTTTAGAGATACCCATTCCATTAGCAAATGTTGTGTTCAATGTCAAAAGCAAGCGAGTATCTCTAGGAAACATGAATTGTTGTTGTCAAAAAATTCTTCAAATTTAGTTATTTGATGTTTAGGGAATCGATTTCATGGGTTCGTTCCCTAGAACTTTTGGCAACAAGTACATTTTAGTAGCAATCGATTATGTGTCCAAGTTGGTGGAGGCAATAGCTTTACCCAACAATGAAGGGAGAAGCGTCATCAAGTTCTTAACGAAATAAGTCTTTACATGGTTTGGAACCCCAAAAGCCATTATAATTGATGGTGGCTCGCATTTCTGCAATAACCAATTTGAGGCACTGTTGTCTAAGCATGGGTTCAAACAAAAAGTTTCCCAAACCATACCATCCGTAATCTAGTAGACAAGTTGAGGTGTCCAATCGAGAGTAAAGAGCATCCTATCTAAAATGGTAAATGTTCACCGAACAGATTGTTTACCAATCTGGATGATGCACTTTGGGCTTATCGCACAACATTCAAATATCCTATTGGCATGTCTCCATTCAATATTTTATTTGGGAAGGTATGTTATCTTCCAGTTAGGTAGAGCATAAAGCGTTATGGGAATTGAAGAAGAGGATGAATTTGAATTGGGAAGTGGTAGCTAAAGAATTTGTTGAACAACTACTTGTGTTGGATGAGTTTTGATTACAAGAATATGAGATCTTTTCACTCTAAAAAGAGAAAGTAAAAAGTTTGCTTGATGCCAAAATCATACATAGAAAATTTAGTGTGGGTGAGCTAGTCCTTCTTTTCAATTCTAGGCTGAAACTCTTTCCAGGCAAACCAAAGTCAAAATGGATTGTCCCAAACACGATCACTAGAGTGTATGGGAATGCGCAATTGAAATAAAATATGAAAAGGGGGTAAAATTTAAGGTTAACGGCCAAAGGTTAGAAAGTATACTTTGGAGAGGGTCGTGATATGAGAGTGGTTGAAGTGGTGTACATCATTCGGACCTCTCATATTGTACTAAGTCAATGAACCGACACTTCTCAATAATGTGTAGAAACTCATAGCTCTTTCTCAGTCTATACAGAACACCCCAAGCTTTTCCTCTAGAGTAGTGATAACATTGAAGTCACCAACTGTACACTGATGAGTCCACAGATTGAACTCATTTAGGGTTATATTTTGATCGAATTAGTGTCCTCAAATGCATATTTTATCTCAATATCTGATGTAAATCCTTAAGTTTCAGGTATTTGGAGTTTGAGGCACTGCATGGACACTACTTGGCAAGAAGGAACAAGGTGGATGAAAAGAACGAAGAAATGAAGGCCTGAAGATCGCCAAGCCTAGTTGGCGAGTCGCCGATCGGCCTGGAGATCGCCTTTTGTTCCAATATGCTGAGCCCTCAAGGAAAAGATCAAGTCGGCGATGAAAAGGAGCAGTCGGCGTGTCGCCGAACGAAGTAGTACTATATCGCCCAAGAATTCAGAACCCAAAAATGTTGAAGGAAAAAGCTAAAAGGCGATGAAGCAGATCAAAGGGCGGATTGCCGAATGCATCGACGATCCCTACTAACTGCGCCGAGTGATCCTACGCAGCACATTTTTAGACAACTATAAATACTAGTTTAAATTTTTATTTTAGAATGCAATTTCAGATACAACATTTTATTTTTCTAAGTTTCAAGTAGAGTTACCTTGTTCTTAGCTTTTGAAGATTTAATGACTTTCAATTCCAAGAAAATGGAAGTGCGTGTTGAAGATTCCTCATCTTAGACTCGTTTAAAGTGAAAATAAATCATACCCAGTTGATGTTACTTCGATTTGGTATCATTTTCTTCCTTTTGTTTATGTCTAGCTAAAACCCCAATTCTTGGGGTGTGATTTTTTGAATATGGGTTAAATTTACTATTGGGTGTTGCTTATTGTTGGTATATTCGTTGTTTAAATGTGATTTCATTTAGTAGTTGTGTCTGAACTTAATAAGATTGTTGTTGCAAATACGATTTCATATTATTTTCTCTTAATATCTGATGAAAACTATTAAGTTTCAGGTATTTGAAGTTCTAGCAGAAGCATGGACAATTAGGTGCAAAAAGGAACAAAAGGTATGGAAAGAACGTAAAATCTGAAGCCTGAGCTTCGCCAATCACTCTTGGCGAATCGTCGAAGGGAAGCACTCTGCCCTTTGTTCCAGTACGCGAAGCCCTGAAGGAAGTAGATCAAAAAGGCGATGAAAAGAGCAGTCGGCACTTCGCCTAACAGTTTCATGAAGCAATGTTATACGCCTAAATGATCATACCTTTGCACTCAGCCCCATTACAAGCCTTAGAAAGACCTTTTTCATCTTGAGTGAGCCGAACCGAAGATCGATTGGAAAATACAAGCAAGCCTATGGGTGAAAACATGCACTATGTTCCTCTTTTTGAGTGTGAGCATTGCATATGATTCCTAATCTTGAATTGATTAACCTCTCTGTGTGAATATGGAATCATTCTTTATGTGAGGGCATTTAGATACTTTTTGTTGAGCTTGAACTTGCACAAGTAGCAAGTATTGCGAGCATGAGAATCTTTGGTAATGGTGTGTCACAACTTGAATCTTTGAGTACACAATTGATCTTTGCATGAGTATTTTGAGTCTTGTTGTGTATATTCATGATTGAGTCTTGTGTAGCACTATTTAAGACATCCTATTTGAACTGCTGAACTTTCTTTTTACTTGAGGACAAGCTAAAGTTTAAGTTGAGGGTGTTGATGACTCCACAAATTGGACTCATTTAGGGCTTTAATTTAATAAAAGTAGTGTTCTCAAATGCTTATTTTGTCTCCATATCTGATGAAAACTATTAAGTTTCAGGTATTTGAATTTTTAGCGAAGCATGGACACTTAGGCGCAAAAGGGAACAAAAATGCTAGAAAGAATATAAAAACTGAAGCCTAAGCTTTGCCAATCACTCTTGGCGAATCGGCGAAGGGAAGCACGCTGCCCTTTGTTCCAGTACGCGAAGCCCTAAAGAAAGTGGATCAAAAAGGTGATGAAAGGAGCAGTCGGTGCTTCGCCAAACAGTTTCATGAAGCAATGTTATACCGCCCAATGGTCCAGAACAGAAACATGCTGATGGCAAAGCACAAAAGGCGATGAACCAGAAGAAGGGAGATTCGCCGAGTCATTCGGCGATCGCGACTAACCTCACCAAACGTTCCACCGCACACTAAATCTGAAAACTATAAATACTAGCCTTAGTTATTATTTTTAAGGGTCAAAACATTATTGTTAATTTTCATTTTTAGAACATCAGTTTTAGTTTTTTTTTTCTCAAGTTTGGAGAGGGTTTTGTGGGAGACTTGAAGAAAGGAGTTCATCTTCCCCAAGTTGGAAGTGGGTCTTCTCTATTCTTCTTCCTTTGCTTAAATTAAGGTTTAATTTCTTATACCCATTTGATTTCATTATCATTTTAGGTGTATTTTGTTATCCCTTGATGTGTGGCTAAAAACCCCATTCTTAGGGTGTGATTTAGCAAATATGTGTTAATATTATTGTTGGGTCTTGCTTGTTGATAGGTTAGATGTATTTTAATCGTGATTTCACGTAGTGGTTGTGGTTTAATTTAATGGGTTTGTAGTTGCAAATACAAAGCTACCCATGTGTTTTCGACTTGCCCGAGAGGGAGGTCGCGAAACCAAGACTGCTAGACTGATGGCCTAAGGTGTGGGTCGACATGAGGTTCAGCCCGAGAAGGTGCGACCTAGTCCCATATCCTAACACTCAGCTCAAGAGTATGAGTAGGGTAAGGCGTAAGTTGGTCTTCATGTGATTAATGGGTGTCCAAGAGGAACGCATATGAAATGGGGTAAGTTTCCCGAGATGGTACTTATTTCCATCTTAAGCTTAGCCTAGGCACTATAATCTTGCAAATTTCCTATCGAAAGCATGTACCCAACTATTTATTTCAACTTTTATTGCAATCGCACCCTAAGAACTTTTCCCCATACTTGATTTTCTTGTTATTTTTGTTGTTTTTACTACTTGTGACAAAACCCCCTTTTGATATTTGACACTTTCGTGCCACCCCCCAAATTTACAATGTTTTTATTCGCAAATCTCTTTATCTACGACTAATTAGAATGAAATTCAGATTAACTACTGTTTTCACTACCACTCCCTTGGGACATGACCCCAACCCTTGGTTGGGTTACTATATTATCGACAATCGTAGACACTCGTACCGTAGGTTAGTGTCGTTGGTCAAGATAAGCATCAAAATGGCGCCGCTACCGTGGAATGGTGTTACTTGAGAATTATTAGTATAATAGAATTTTGATTTTATTAGTCGTAGTTTACTGACTTAATTTTTAGTTTTGCTTTGCTTTTTTGTGTGTTGAAACGGGAAGAATGAGTGTGAATGATGACAAAGGTCCCAACTGGACCAAGTGCTATCTTCTCTCTACCCAAAGCCAAAAGAGGGGTGGACTCACGAAAATAAGGCAAACCTCACTAATGGAACTTGAGTGAGGAGTTGCATCGTGCCACGACGTTAAATAAGGAGCTTCTTGGGAGGCAACCCAAGGTTTTATCGCTTTATTTTTTCTTTTAGAAATAGTGTTGTGTTTTTTGTGTAGGTCGAAGTACGGAGACTGAGTGAAAAGTGCAAATTGGCGAGCTAAAGGTCCAGTCAGCGCATAGCCGAAGAAGTCGGTGACCCCGACTTAAACCACTGTTGGGCTAAAGACGACTTCAAAATGGAGTCTGTAAAACTCTATGTTCCCAGGAAATTATTGGCGAATCGCCAACCTGGTCGGTGATTGTGATCTAGTTCGTCGTTTGGACTCCGATTTAATTAGAGGTCCAGTAAAACTCTGCGAGTTAAGTATCCACTCGGCGAGTCACTGAATGGATCGACGACTACGACTATCAGCGAATGGGCGAGAACTGGACGATTTCTTAAAAGACCAAAGGTTTAAACTTTCAAAGTCTACACTTTCCCTCACTTTAGACCTTCACAAACTCACACCTGTTTAGTATTTTTGATATTTCTCGCATTTTATTGTATTTGAGTTGTTGATTGGTTCTTGGAGTTGGATTACATTGCCGAGTAGCATTTCAAAAGTATTTTATTCGGCATCTAAGGTTGGTTTCCCGAACTCCGCATGTATTTTTGAGAATTTGAACTCTTATGCAAATGAGTATTTCTTGTTGATGTGTGCTGGGCCTCTCTGATAGAATTAAGTTGCTTGAATGCCTGTTTTAATTCGAAAATCTTGCCTGTAGTGTTTATATTGTTAAAATCCCATATTTTTTTGCCTTAAAATCGGTTAAATCTTGTGGGGTTGTGCTTGCATGTTGTTGAGTCTAGTAGGGAGAAGTCTCAGTATCCTGAAGATATGGTAAAGACCAATATTGTCATGCCACCCCGAAAAAGAGTACAGGGTATCACTATAAATGAAAGGGGATCAAATCCTCCATAGAAGGGCCGACAAGAACCTCCACCTGGAGATAAAGGCAAGGATATGAAGGCCTTACTGAGACAGAGGAGGCCATGGTAGAGGCTGCTGGCTCCTAGTGAATCTGGTATTGCTGGTCCTTCTGAGGTGCACCGGGCACTGTTGCCCAGACAGATCGAGAGACTTCACAGACATGATCATTTCTTTACCTCCCTCTCTGTCTTTCTTTTGTTTACATTTTGGATATTTGATTATTTGCATTTGAGGACAAATTATTTTTGTATTTGTGGTGGGGTGAGGCCCACTTTTGTGCGCTATTCGTAAATCATGTTTTATTTATGTATTTGGGTTTTTGTGCTTAAATTGTGTTGACACTGCTTTCATGGAAGGTTTGAGCTTGTGGCTCCTTTTGCTTTAAATTACAATTGATTTTGACCCTTTCGAGAAATTTTCGCCACCTCTTGTATTTGTTGAATGTGGTTGTTCTCTTGAAAATTTGAGTATCAGTTTCGATCAATACCGATGACTTCAATAGTACTCTCAATCGAACAAACATGAATGTTCGGCTACGACGAGAACAAATGAAGTTGCATAGACAATATGTGAACTCTTTGCATTTCTCAAATTGATTCAATTGTAATGACCATTGCGCACTAGCGAAAGTATGTAGTCTTGTTTGACTTAAGTGTCGATGCCTTGTGTGATGAGCTTACTTTGAACCTTGCATGAATAAACCTATAATTCGCCCCGTTAGTCTGATTGATTTAGTAAGGTGTGCTCTTGAGATAATCTTAGGCAACTTTTGAAGAGTGTGAGCCAATTTGACATATACCTCTTTTGTGGCCTACCCGTGAGCATGTGAAACTCTCTTGAACACCCTTGGAGCCTTACCTATCTTTGAAAGAACCTTGATGACCCTAGACCTTACTTGATCCATTACCTATAATCCTCTTGATTTGTGGTTTAGTGAATAGACAACTTAGGCCAAAAGCCTAAGTTGGGGGTGTGGTGAAAAAAGAAAAGGAGAAGTCAAGAAGTGCAAGAAAAGTCTCCCTTAACCCATGGTGTTGCGGAAAAATGGAAACCCTCCATATATATTTTTAAAAAAAGAATGAAAAAGAAAAGTTGTGGAATAAAAGTACAAAAGAAATTGGGTTTCCAAGCAATCCATGGAGGTGAATAAAAAGATGACGTAGAAGCACTAGAAAAAGAATTGATAAAGGAAAAGAAGGGGATGCCTTGAGAATACCACATCTCATAATGAAAAAGCCACTGAGCCTAAATGACCATACCTTTGCACTCAGCCCCATTACAAGCCTTAGAAAGACCTTTTTCATCTTGAGTGAGCCGAACCGAAGATCAATTGGAAAATATGGGCAAGCCTATGGGTGAAAACATGCACTATGTTTCTCTTTTTGAGTGTGAGCATTGCATATGATTCCTGATCTTGAATTGATTAACCTTTGTGTGTGAATATGGAATCATTCTTTATGTGAGGGCATTTAGATACTTTTTGTTGAGCTTGAACTTGCACAAGTAGCAAGTATTGCGAGCATGAGAATCTTTGGTAATGGTGTGTCACAACTTGAATCTTTGAGTACACAATTGATCTTTGCATGAGTATTTTGAGTCTTGTTGTGTATATTCATGATTGAGTCTTGTGTAGCACTATTTAAGACATCCTATTTGAACTGCTGAACTTTCTTTTTACTTGAGGACAAGCTAAAGTTTAAGTTGAGGGTGTTGATGACTCCACAAATTGGACTCATTTAGGGCTTTAATTTAATAAAAGTAGTGTTCTCAAATG